>WTSP01016943.1:0-16571 GCA_025331215.1 Actenoides lindsayi
GCTGCTGCCTGCAGCCGGGGCAGGGGGAGAAGAGCTCGGCTGGGAAGGGAAACCACTGACCACAATCACTCCTGTTCCCACTCAAACCAGGACGATTACAAAACCACCTAAATTTAAGCATATCTTCAGTAATGATGTAAGAAATAAGAATGCAGATTTCAAACATCAAATCAGGGGATTATTTTTGTCATAAACGTGCTTTTCTGCAGCACAAAATATCCATGAAGATATCCATTCCCCAAATCTGCAAGCACACAACTGAAGACGGCAACGTTTCTTGGTCAGCGAGAGAACTTCCTTTAATGCTATTATCACTTCTGAATAGCCAACCCACATCAGCAGAAAACAAGTTGCTTTCACCTGACCGGCTCGATGCATCACGCAGCACCACTCAATGGCATTGGAAACGCTGACAGCAGCACACTGCAATTCCACCCCCAAAATTAGCTTGCACTTATAAAAATGGTTATTCACTTTCAGAAATTTCATTTTGACAGACTTGCAAGAACTACGTGGTACAGCAACAGGTCAGAAATTTGCCTACCCTTCCTTTTTTGTCCACTCTGAATTTTGTCTAATGCATAAGAAACGGGTAAGGACCGAAAAAAATAAGAAGGCAGGAAAAAAAATTCTGTGTCTTTTTACAGTCCTATGTTGGGGGGTTGGCTACAGACACTGATTCTCAGTACAACTACTCAATTAACAATCTGACATAACAAACCCGTGTTCTTTACAAGAGTGTTAATTATATTGCTTAGGCACTGGAGATGTCTCCTAAGAAAGAGAAAAAACTTTCCCATGAAATAACACAAACTTTGATGGTTTCCTGCTTACTAGAAAACAGAAAAAAAGTTGATGACTGTCATAGCTGCTTGGTCTCAACAAGAGGTATCGTAGAATCATGGAATCTTTCAGGTTCTTCAAGATCACTAACCATTAATATTTTCTCTTTTTTTCCAGTCTTCTTCGACATATTCATCAATGACCTGGGTGATGGGACAGAGTTTACCCTGATACAAAGCTGGGAGGAGTGGCTGACGCACTGGCAGGCTGTGCTGCTATCCAACGAGATCTGGACAGGCTGGAGAGCTGGGCAGAGGGGAACCTAATGAAGCTCTACAAGGGCAAGTGTAGGGTCCTGCACCTGGGGTAGAATGATCCCCTGCATCAGTACAGGTTAGGGGTTGACCAGCTAGAAAGCAGCTCCATGGAGAAGGGCCTGGGAGTCTTGGTGGACAGTAAGTTACCCATGAGCCAGCAGCGTGGTCATGTTGCCAGGAAGGCCAATGGTCTCCCCAGGTGCACAAAGAAGAGCGTGGCCAGCAGGTCGAGGGAGGTTCTCCTCCCTCTCTACTCTACCCTAGTGAGACCACATCTGGAGTACTGCGTCCAGTTCTGGGTTCCCCAGTTGGGGAGAGGCAGGGAAATACTGGAAAGAGTCAAACGGAGAGCTACAAAGATGATGAGAGGGCTGCAATAGCTCTCTGATGAGGAAAGGCTGAGAGACCTGGGTCTAGTTAGCCTGGAGAAGACGAGACTGAGAAGGGATCTTTAACAATTTTTATACATATCTGAAGGAGGGGGCTGTCAAGAGGAGGGGGCCAGTCTCTTCTCAGTGGTTCCCAGTGATGGGACAAGAGGCAATGGGCACAAACTGGAACACAGGAAATTCCATCTGAACATAAAGAGAAACTTCTTTACTGTGAGGGTGACGGAGCCTGGCCCAGGCTGCCCAGAGAGGTTGTGGAGTCTCCTGCTCTGGAGACTTTCAAAACTCTCCTGGACACAATCCTGGGCAACCTGCTGTAGGTGAGCCTGCTCTGGCAGGGCGGTTGGACTCGATGATCCCTAGAGGTCCCTTCCAACCCCTAGCATTCTGTAAGGACAAAATCTCTTCAACTGCACCTAAGACACAGCCTCCCCTCAACTACTGCAATTTGTCCAAGACAAAATGAAAACAAACTGCAAACCCCCAGTAGTGCAAGCACTCTCTAAAAAGGAATCTGAAATCTCTCTGTCAAGTATAGAAAACAAGAAGTACAAGACAAGAATATGAAAGCTAAGGACATATAGACTAATTTTTCAGTTCCATGCCAGACACCAGGGTGCACACAAGGTTGACCAGATCCAATTAGGTGTAAGGGTTAGTCAGCGAAACTCATGCATTAGTTGGTGCTAGTGCTGCTGTACCATTCGTACCATGAGCTGACAGTTGCTTGCCACCTCCAAATACAGGGTGAAAAGCAAGATCTTCACCACGAGGGGGAAGTGTGAATAGAGTGAGATGTTAACCTCTATGTCCTTAGCTTTAACCATCTTTGTTCCCCAATCCCAGAATCATCAAAGTTGGAAAAGACCTTTTAGATCATCAAGTCTTAATCATTAACCCTACTCCACCAAGTCCACCACTAAGCCGTATCCCCAAGCACCACATCTAGATGGCTCTTAAACACATCCAGGGATGGTGACTCAACCAGTTCCCCAGTCAGCCTGTTCCAACGCCTGACAACCCTTTCAGTGAATTTTTTTTTCCTACTGTCCAGTTTAAACCTCCCCTGGTGCAGCTTGAGGCCATTCCCTCTTGTTCTGTCACTAGTTACTTGTGAGAAGAGACCAGCGCCTACCTGTCTACAACCTCCTTTCAGGTAGTTAGAGAGCGATAACATCTCCCCTCAGCCTCCTTGTCTGAGTTTGGATTGTCTTTTTGACATCCCATCACAGATGTTAACGTCACATGTATCTTCCTTCTCCTCAATAATCAGCATATCTGGGAGATGTTTATTCTTAATTTTAATTAAGAATATTAAAATATTCTTAATTAGAGATTTTATTCTTAATCAGAGCATACTTTGAGGCAGGCATTTCCTTTTATGGGCACAGTAATTTCCTACTGCCTCAGTCCTCAGAGAGAAAGTGTGTCTTTACAGCAAGTCAGATCTGTTGTACTATCACATACAAAAATAACACTGACTGCTCCTCCAGGAAAGGTTTAGCACCTGAAACCCACCACTAGAATTCAGCCTGAACTTTCTGGCAGAAAGCTAACTCTCATTACATGGACAGGACTTATGCATGTATTCTGTGTTTTTCTTTATCTGCTGTAGGCCCTTAAGACTGCTGAATGTGAATTGCTTTCATTGCAGAATTTGCCTACTGAGTGCATCTAAGAAAGAATGAATTACAATCAAGCTGGACTCAGAGAGCAGAGAATTCCTTTCAGCAATTCTGAGATAACTGGAAATGAAAGTAGGAATCTCCTTCAGATCCACTGGACTCAGGCTTGGCCAGGAATGGAGACAGGGCTAAGAATATTGTAAAAAACCCCCAAACAACGTAATCACCACTTTAGATTAAAGCCTTAAAGACTCCCCTAGGTCCAGCTGGCTCCACTGAATTGTCATCTTCAGTTTCTCAGCATAGCATCAGTGCTGCATCATTTATGGAGGTGTATTTGCTTAAGAGTCGTCCTCGTTAAAATTCAATTACATTGCAACCATATAATCCCTCATTGTAATAACCTGATAAAAAGCCCTTAACTGCCACACCACATGCCCATTTAGCAAGGAAATTAGCTCAGCAAAGAACACAGTCCTAATTTAGCAATTAGGGCGCAGTTTGTATCAGGCTATTTCAATAAGATTGGAAGGCAATTTACAAGGTAGTTTTGCTCATTGCAAACTATTAAAATCATGTCAATAGTGAACAGAATCCCCAGTGCATGTCTGGGTAGAGAATGATGTCTGTGCATTTCCAAAAGTCAAGTTATCGTGAACAGGATCTTCTATTTGTAGTCATATTTGCTAAACCAATATATTCTATTTGCTTTTTGTGTGAAGTGGTAAGGAGGATATGTGCTACAAGAATGTATTACAAGATGAACCATATTCCTATGGTCCAAGGGAATTCTCCTTGACTTTTTGAAAGTTTAGATGTGAATTTTAGGATCAAATTCTCCTGGTAGGATCTTAGAAACATCTAGTGGGATAAAAGCTTTTGTGACTGACGAAAAAGCTGTGGATTGAATGTGGCTGTGTTAGGATCTGCTTGTTGCTTTGGATTCCTTGCCTGGATTTGCTAATCACAAGGTGATGATCACACTTTGTAGAGCTTTCCACACTTTGACTCAATGATGAAACAAAGTTTTGGATGGTTAACAAGTATATTTGTAGAGGGGTGATATTGATACCATGAACTACATTTGCATAAGTTCCCAGAGAGTCGATGTGATATCCTCTACCTTCTCTCTGGACCAGGTGATAAAAAAGTACATCTATGCAGCTTGATCTCAGTACCCAGTAGTAGTAGCCATAGTAGCTTTTAATTAACTGTGATATATTGGAAGCAATGGGCCATTTCAAATCAAAGGTAAAAGGCCTCCCAGAAACAAAGCCAGTGATGTTCTCCCAAAGTGTTCAATCCATAGAGGTCTACTAGTGACCTTTGCCAGTGTACTGGAGTAGTAAGTTTCAAAGATCATGGTTCAAAATACCTTCAGGACTGGAGCTGTAAATTAGGGAAGTTTCAAATCAAGATTGGTGGGGAAAAGTCCAAGGGGAAGCAATGCTGTCTTGACATTTAGGCTCTAGCCTCAAGTACAGCCAACATTTGTTTGGACCAGGACCTGCTGTGATCAAGACAAGCTGGTTTTATGGTGTCTTCACTTTGTCCATTATTAGTCAATGCAAAAGCTGAATTCTTCCCATGCACTTTTTCAGTTTTGTTTTGCTTTTTGATTTTAAAGTAATGTTTCTTGACAATTTTCAAAGGTCCCTTCACAGCAGCCAGTCAACAAAAGAGAGCTCGTTCTCACTGGAACTGTTTCTAACCCCACAGTATTGCAGGGAAGGTAGCATGAGAACACTTCAAAAATGAGTGTACAACCCTGAGGTCATTCAGAACACTTTCTTCATTTTCCTTCTAGCTGTCTTTCAGGTTATATCTAAACATTCATTTTGGTTCACTGATGTTAATTTTGTTATTAAGTGTTTGTGGTTTCTCTAGAAGTATATGTCTTTTATTTGTATGAGTGATTTTTATCTCATACTGTCTCTTTGCCATGATAATGAAGTGAATTATAAACTTTAATTAATTCAATTAATAGTTTATTGTCCTTGTTATTTTTTTAGTAACAGAAATGAAAATTTATTCATTATTTATAAGTGTATGGAAACATAGGCTGATATTTCATAGAATCATAGAATGGCTAGGGCTGGAAGGGACCTTCGAAGGTCATATAGTTCATCTCCCCTGCAGTGAGCAAGGATACCCTCAACTAGACCAGGCTGCTCAGAGCCTTGTCCAACCTCACCTTGAATATCTCCAAGGATGGGGCCTCAACCATCTCCCTGGGTAGCCTATTCCACTGTTCTACAACCCTCAATGTAAAGAACTTCTTCCTGATATCCAATCTAAATCTACTCTTCTCTAATTTATACCCATTACCCCTCGTCCTTACACTACAGGCCCTTGTAAACAGCCCCTCTCCAGTCTTCCTGTAGGCCCCCTTCAGGTACTGGAAGGTTGCTATTAGGTCTCCCTGGAGCCTTCTCTTCCCCAGGCTGAACAATCCTAGCTCCCTCAGTCTGTCCTCACACAGGAAAGGTGTTCCAGCCCTCTGATCTTCTTTGTGGCCATCCTCTGGGCCCGTTCCACCAGATCCACGTCTTTCCTGTGTTGAGGGCTCCAGAGCTGGACACAGTACTCCATGTGTGGTCTCACCAGTGCAGAGTAGAGGGGCAGAATCACCTCTCTCAAACTGCTGGCTTCACTTCTCAAAAGATCAAAGCAGAAGTTTTTGGAAAAATCAGGTTTTAACTTCTGACAAGCTGGAGATACTAGGTAATTCTGATAGGTTATTCTGTGTTTGTACTAGGAAGAAAGGAAATGTCTTTGCTTGTTTTTTATTCCTTGTTTACATTTTACATTTCCATTTTTTTCTTTCCTATATATATATTCTATATATTTTTCATTCCTATATACTTCACCACAGGTGAAGTATATCAGGTTTTATACCAGGTTTTACAAGACTGTTCAGAAATGCTTCTTTGAGTCAAAACTTATTTTAATGACAAAATGCAAACCCACAAACCTGAAGTTTCTGATCAAACTTTAAAAATAACTGCGTACTAAGACACTCTCACAGAAAAGATTATTGTTAAGGGAACAGGAAAACTGAGGTTCAAGTCCCTCCTGTTCTCAACTCACAGTGGATTTGAACCGTATTCTCTCACACCAGAAGCAGATCTCTTTATGTCGTTCTTCTCTGAGACATCATTTTCATATAATACTTATTTTCATCTCAGAGCAGAAATAGAAAATATTTTGACAATATTTTCTTTTACTTAAATGTGTATCTTTAAAGATATATTAGAACTACACTATAAAGTCATCAAACAAACAGCTGGTACATGGATCCACTGCCGCATATAGAAATGATGGTGAGCAAGCAATGAAAACTAGAAAGTGATCAAGAATCTAGATTAACATCTAATGTACCAATATAAAAAACTAACAAATCCACACATCTTCAGAAGTACCCCACCCACAATGTAAAGAGTAGATGTAGAAGAGTTCACAGCTCTATTCTGCCTTGTGTGATTCAGAAACACACTAGAGTCTATTCACAGGCTAAATCCTTCCTACTCCCCCAATGCCTATCCAGAAGTACACGGCTGACTGTGTTTCATTAGTATTACTTTGACCTTTAAAACAGAAACAGAATCAGGGCTAGAGAAAATGCATCTTCAAAGAAAATTCTACACCTTCACTAAATTTTAAATATAAATGCTTTTGTTATGGAAAACACCAACTGAATAACCTGAGAGATATTCCCAACTCAGATAAATCATATCACTTTAAATGTTGAGTAAATGAATCCTATCACATTTTTCCACATTTCACATTGGAATATTGAAATTGAGACGTATGTAATGATATAACTCTACAAGGGCAAAAAGATGGCACTTTCTCTTAAGCACCCTGTCCTTTCTGTTTACAAGACATGATACAGCAAGAAAAGTTAAGTGTGAAAAGCAGTGGAATGTAATGTGGCAAAAAGCTGTTGAAAAAAAAAATATCTCACTGCACTTGGAAGGATCTTGTAGAAGTTGAAATTCTGATGTTTGGTTCAAATAAAATAATTCATAATTGCCACTTGATATTGTCCAAAGTTTTCTGCCATATTTCTCGTGTCACATATGCTTCTGGTTGTTATTTACAAAAAGGAATTTTGGAGAACCAGGTTTCATCAATTGTGTAGTGGGGCTCTGATTCATGATGTGAGACATCTAAATATTAGTTTGTGTTAATTGTAATAATTATATATAGTCATTTGGTACAGAAAAAAAAAAAAAAGATAATAAAGAGCAAGAAGGCTTTTTTTTTCTCAGAGTGCACATAAATAATGGTTTTATAATGGGTATACACTACTGTAAAAATCAAATGCCTGTATTTTATTGAGAGCAAGAAGGCTTTTCCATGTGCTATTGTTTGGAAGATCTATCTGGCAGCACTTTTCTTATAAATGAATCAGAAACACATAGTATCTTTTATCTCAATCAATAATAAATCAGATTTTTGTGTGGTTTAAACATATGTATCGTGCAAGGGTGTGGGAGAAGCATAGACTGAGGAAATGTCAGAAAACATATACAGTACAAAGAGCATACTTTAATGCTACAACAGCACAAGGGTGAGAATTCTGCCTGGTGTACAAAAATTCAAAACCACTTAGAAATTCAGTCCTGCAAAAACATGTATACAGCCATACTTTTTTCATACAACTGTTTTTTATAAATTAGGTACTCTTGCTTTGTATAATATAGATTTATATGAATCTTATTACAACACGTGTCTGGACTGTGTAAATCTACAATATTAAGGTAGGTGTACATAAAGACATACACATATGCACAAAACCACATTACTGTTTTGAATCTGTCCCCATTTTTTATCATAAGCATTTATGTTCCATCTCTGCATTATTCATTCCTTTGTCTTTTGTACCACGAAGAATGTTAAGGTAGAACAATTTCTCCTTCTGAAATTCAATCAATAAGTACAGGTTTACCTACTCTTAATATTATCCTACAGATCATCATTCTATGAAAATTAGAATTTCAGGATGATAAACCTATAGCCATTACAAACAAAAGTTTGAGTTAATGTAGTATCTGGAATGCTATTCTTCTATTTGAAGTTGGGGTTTTCAAATGTAGCAAACTCTATATCCTGCAGTGATTGCAAGGACATTGATATTGGACTTCATATGTTGTTCTGAAACACTCACCAGGACTACCACATTGTCCAGGAACATAAAATCATCCATCATGAAAGGAAGCCATACATATGCAGAAGTGCTCAACACAAAATTTTAGGATATAGTCATCTTTTCTACAACTCTTCTTGTGAAAACTCAGATACAAATATAATGTATTTCACACTTTGCAGTTTGTTTACTTCATACAGCAATGATGATATTTTATTCTAGTTGTTTCAGTGGTTAGATTTTTGACCTGTATCAGGTTGCATGATCTTTTCTGTCATACACTCAAGCTCATTTAGCACAGACATCTGAAACAGCCCTGCAGAATTTTGTATTCACATACACTGAGTGATTCAGTTTTATAGGAAAGGGCAGTGTTAGCTTAGGCACATAAAATAAACAGTTTTCATTAGAAAATGAACAATTTCAATCCAGCTAGACAGAGCCTAACAGAGTGCTATAAATCTATGAAAGCTTGAGGTAGTAACTAGGAAGCGTATACATTTAGAGCAGAACTGCAAAGTGGTTTACTTCTGTTTACAGTATATTGTGAAATCGATACTTCTATTTCACTTGAAGTGCTGGTAATTAGACACTGAGGGCATAGCTGGTGCTTAGGAGCTTGGTGACATCTCTGTGATGAATCAGAATAAAAATTAAAATACAGCAGAGAAAGGGAGAGGGAAAGGGAAAGGGAAAGAAAGCTAGAATTCAGAATTACTAATAAGTCCTTTGATTCCAGAAATACTGCATATTCTTCTCTGCATCACTTAAGAACAAAGAGACATAGTGAGCAGGAATTTGTGAGACATCATAAATATCACATAGTCTATTTGCTGAAGACAAGCATTAACTTTACTATTCCAGACACCACATAGGCTAAACTTATCCCTTACAAAAATAATTCAAATTTCTACTGCATTTATTTTTCTTTGCAGGTTGTTTTCTCTAAGATTTTATTTAATCACTGTAAGATAGGAGATGGTCTACAGAATGAAAAGACTATAAACAAGCATCTCTAATAATGCATATGTTATACTGTCAGGTTTTTAGGATTCCTCCCTAAACCACAACATTTCTGGGGAAAATATGTTGGTTTTATCCTAACTTTAGGCCACATGACAGAATTGGGTGATTTTTTTCAACAGAAATATTTTTCACTAAAGGAGTGGATTTTGAATTCACTCAAATATTCATGTAGAATTCACCAACCTTACAAAAAGAAGTTAGATGACCTGCTGAATTCAAGTTCCTTGTTTTACAAAATCTAATAATGATTTCAATTGAGAAAAAGAAAAAAAAACCTTTTAAAAATTTCAAGCTGTTGGAAAGGTATTTTTAAAGGTTATTCTTGCATTTTGAAGGGCATCTCAATTTATTAAAAAGAAAAAAAAAAGCCAAACACCTAAAACATGATACAGTTTTTGCTGGATCAGAAAATATTTTTTTTTGTTTTGATCGTGATGAAAGAAAATTAAAATAACACTAAGGAATTATGTCATAATTTCTGTGCTCTCTTAGCTTTACAAATATAACTAAAAAATATACATCTTGTTGTTTAGATACTGCTAATATCACTCAAACGCATAACAGGTCATTGTACATTGAACCAGTTCACTGTTCATGGAAATGAAGATGTATCAGCAGTGACTACCTCCAAGAATCAATTTTGCCTCCTCCACCTTCTCAATCTCACATTGCCACATATTATTCTGTTCTCTTACAAACATTTCATAAACTTCTCTTGTCACTTAAAAAAAATAATATTTTGTATCTCATTATTTCATAAGCTGCAGAGTCAATCTTTGCTGCATTCTGAACAGTACCTTCTGCTATAAGTTATTTAAAAATGGGAGCATTTGTAAAATGTTCAGTTGTAGAAAAATATCAGCATTTAGTAAAAAAATATTTACCTTGTGATTTAATAAAGTTGATGTTTCTGTAATGAAATTTCTAGGAATTTTATTCTGTGGCTAAATGGACTGGAAAGGACTGTTAATCACAAAATACACTTAGCCACAGTTGTCACAGTAGCCACATCTTAGCATCTATTTCATAAAATAGGGTTTTGTCATTGGTAAAATCTGGAAACCTGTGAATTCCTTTGCAAGTACCATGCAAGCAAATGCAAAAACAAGATGCACCATGAGTAAAAGGAATATACATGAATGGAAGGAATGTACTGAAAATACAGGCTTTTCTGCCTGTATTCTAGTACATATATATACCTTTTATTTTGACAAAAGAAAATTCAACTGGTCTAACTTTTTTTTTTTAACCCAAATTGGTTGGACTGTATCCAGGGAGTCTCTCCAAGAAAGGAATAATAATCAAATAAAAACATTCAAGAAACCTCGTGTCAGAATTTCAGTGCATAAACTACTTTATTTTTGATTGAAAAAGTAAGAAGACACATTAAAGATCTCAGCAAGGTACGTGGTTATAGGAATCCAAAGGGAATAATTTCAAGTTTCTGAGGAAAGATGAGTAAATGCTTACTCAGTTTTGAATCAGTTTTGTCTGATTATCAAGAGGACAGAAAATGAACAAAGGTACATAAACACAGGTTTTGTTCCAAGATGTGTTTTGTTTTTTTTTTTCCTTTAGTTTATATTATTCACTTTTCAGTAGGCTGTGGTAATTTCAAGTAGAAAATAGAAAGCAAATATATTAACATAGTAAGAGTTCTCTTTGAACAGGAAAGATATTGTGAATAAAAGAAGATTTCACATGCCTTGACTTTAACAGGACTACTTACTAAAGAAAGAAAAATTAAAATAAAAAATTGCAGGATTTGGCCAAAGAGTCAGGATTCAGTGCAGTCATCTTTCTCCAAGCACAATTCTAATTAGTACACTAATTTGCTCCACACGTGTTTCTGAGAACATTCTCATCTCTGAGCTCTCTCTCCCTCCCTCTGTCTTTAGTCCCATTGTAAATATGTGGAAAGGGAAAACTTTTGCCTCGGTGTGTTAGAAGATTGGTAAGGATGAAAAGGTGAATTACTGTGTGCACTGGTATGAGAAAATAACAATTTCTCTTGTATTGTACTCAAAAGATAGTTTTCAGTATCAATCCTTCAGTGGAGACAGCACAAGAACTCACAGGATGAGATTAGACCTGATTTGGAGAAACTCAGGTTCAGACCTTGAAGTCTCCTAGAACTTTTAAAAAAGGCTTACGTGTAAGCAAATTTTGCAGTGTCAAGTTAACTCTGTGAAGTTAACTATAGTCAGGTTACTTTGTGAATATGAACTTTGTCAATCATTCCAAAGATCTGGGGGTTTATTTTGGGGAGTGGAATAGCAATGCCTGAGACAGAAAGTCCAGGCAAAAATAAAAATCACTGTAACTGTGATGGTTCTAGATGCCTGGCTACATTCTCCTCAGTTTCTTTAGTTTCTTTCTGCACTGTTTATTTTTTTTTTAATATGGGGCTTCATGTCAATTGCTATGGAATCTTCTCTCATTACCTGTATCCCAGCAACTCTAATCATTTCAAGTCATGTTGCAAATTGTTCAAGTTTGTATTTTGTTTCTTTCAGTCTCTCAAGCAAAAATCTTAATACCTCAAACATAAAAGGCAACAAAGAAAATCATGAAGTATTACCAGAAAGGTCATGTAGGCATTATTGTTTTTTTCAGTTTATCTTTTACTTCAGTTAGTAAACATAAGTTCTGTAAAGAATCTGGAATAGACTTGGGAATCTATCAGGAAAAAAGAAATAAAAAAAAAAAATTAAGTAAACTTTATTTTAAAATACACCTTCAGAGTATTAAGAGATTCAGTCACACATAAAGATAGTAAAGACTAAAAGAAGTGGAGAAAAAAAGAGAAAGACATGTAAGAACCAACAAGACATAACAAGTAAAGACTTAGGTGATAACTTTATTCTTTACTTCTCTCAGTGAACGCAACCTACTTACACCAGAATGGCAACAGATCTGCAAACAGGTGGAATGCAAATAAGTGTTTTAATAATGTGCTATTAGAAAAACTAAGCAGTATTCTTTGTATTGACCTGGCCCAAGGCATGGCACATGCAGTTTCTATTGTACAATTTATGTGAAATAGGAAAAACCTTTTCAGGTCTTGTATTATTGTCACTAAGATTTTTTTCTTATTGATAGTATTTAAGCACTATGCTTGTTTGGGGTTTTTTAGTTTTTTGGTTTTTTTTTTAATTCCTTCTATGACTCAGTGATAGTCTATCCAAACTATATAAACTCCACAAAAGCATTTGACATAGTGGGAAGTAATAACAATTTATTGCCAATTACATAGTAGATAGGTGAGAAGGAAAATACATCAAGCAATGTGGCAGTTTGTCGGACTCCTCCTTTTCTAGTAGATGGTGCTCTCAGTTTCTTCTATATTGTCCCTGAGGAGAATAGAAGCAGTGAATCTGTGGACATAAAAAGATATTTTATATTGACGACAGCTGTCTTCCTTCTTGAGAAATCCTTTTCCCACTCAGTTTTTCTTAAGTTTGTGTCTCTACTATGTGTCAGGGACAGAAAGAAAGGCTTTTAACCAGATTAACAATAAATTCTAACACTTTTTCTTAGTGCTTATCAAAGGATGTAAATTCAGTTTTCAATGCTCCTTACTTCTTTATTGTACTCATTGAAAAACCACAGAATAGATGGAGCTTTAACTGCTTAGGAATAAAGCAGTTTAGAGGAAAGTCAATGTCACTCTGAACACCTTTGCAGTAAATTTGCTTACCCTGAGTCTCACAGGGTAAGCAAGTCTTACGGGGTCTCACAGGGTCAACCTGACCTCCCCAGTAATTTCAGAGGGACTTTTCCACAAGATGCATTTAAGTGCTATGGTGATGTGGAGGAAGGGAAGACACTTCAGGATCTGCAGGGTGGAGCATGACCAGACAAATACAGATGTTATTATGCGTATGTTGGCATTTGAAACGATTATTTTTTTTCCTAAATTGGTGGTATGTTTCTGTTTTGTTCAAGCATTTTTTCCTATCTGATTTGATAGGTCACAACAAGGGCTGGTCTGAAATTGAAGCCCTGGTTCAAAGCTCTGGCAAGATCCCCTGAACTTGGGGAAATCATATTAAATTAATATTTCTAGTGAACTCAGTTTTCCCTCTCTCAGGTAGGATCCAAGTGGTTTGTTAAACAATATTGATTTAAGAGGAAGAAAAAGAGCTCTAGCCAGAAAGTTTAATAGAGAAGAACACTGTGAGGTCAGCCAGTTGCGTTCCTCCTTTGGCAAGAGCCTTCCATCTCATGTTTTTAAGTCTTGTTGGTACAAAAGTTAGAATTCTAAGTTGATGTGATATGGTGTTATGACTTGTTTTTGTTAGCTGCTCCTCAGTCTGTTGGTTTCTCCCTCTAGCTGTGCCTACCACGAAAAGCCAGAGTAAATAAGTCCCACAAATCTGCCCACAGTTTTTGTTATTTCAGCTCTTGAAAAAGTGTCACATGGTGAACTGACAAATTGCTTAGCTCACAAGAGAGTGAACTGTTTTGTATGTCCCTGCTCATGGAGACTCTAGCAATAGGTTTCTTAACATTTTCTTATTTCAGGATTGAAAATTTTAACATAATACTAAAATCTGTTGGTTTGAATTAGAGAAGCCAGTCACCTCAGGAACATTTAGGCAGAGCCAGCCTAGATTTCTGTACATGTTCAAAGCTACAAACTTGCTTCTACTCAAAGGTATAATTTCCTATTTAATAACAATGTCTCTTAAATGCGCACAAGACATGTAAATATGTTCCAAGACTGCCCTTCTGTGCTACCAAATATCAACATATTTCACTCACAACTGGCATTATTGGAGAGTTTAGAGTTTTTACTTTTGCCAAAGGTGTTATGTACTATAGTTGCATGCTAGCTATTCTTTGGAACATTAAGCACAAATATCTTCATGCAATATGTGTAAGTCTGACAAATCTGTTCTCACTGAACTACAAACAGATCATAAAAGTTCTGTTATCCTTATTTTACTGGGGTTTTGAAGGACTGAAGTGGCTTGCTAAAGGATCACAGAGAAACTCTGAGGGAGAAGAGCATTCTGCTGAATCCCGGTTTATAACACAGTGGAAAATCACCATAACAACTCAGATATTCTTTTCTTACCTCCCAGGGTAAGGAATGGCAATTCCTGATTGCTTTTAAAGGAAGTAATAAATTAATATAAAACCAGATGGTAATATAAGTATATACATATCATTTATTTTAGTTTTAAAACATATCTTTTTCTGAATCTCCTCATATTTGACATACTGCAGTGCAAAGCTTCACTCCTGTTGACTCACTGTTGGCTCATTGTCACACTGAACACACAGTTGTTCATTTTTGGATTTAGGCGTGAGTTCATCACTCACAGGGTTTACTTCAGTTTTGCAGATGCCTCTGTAGTGAAGCAATCTAGTAACATCAACTTATTTTGTTAAGTGATCTGTAGCAGTTGAGCTTATTACTATTTTGATTTGTACTTTCTGATTATTATTAAACTATTAATAAAATATTAATAAAATTTTCCTGGAAGCTTAATAAACCACCAAATCTTAACAGATTATTCCGATTACCACTAAAATATTCTAAAATACTTTGGTAGTAACTTTATGAAAGAGTCATTAACAGCACTCGTTACTATCCAGATTTTATGAAAGTCATAAGCAATGGTTCATTTGGTTTTGGTGGGAACCACATAACAGTCCTTACTATCATATTATCATCAAAAAAATTTCAACACATTTTATGAAATTGAAATAAAAAAAATGTTAGCTATTCTAAAAATGCAGTATAAGAAATGAAGTGGTAACTCTGTCTTCATTCACATCTTTCTTAGTGACACTGAATAAAGTATAAAATGGATAAGATTTTAATAGCTGTCAACTCTCCTCCTTTCTTTGGACCACTAGAAAATGCTGCCTCTGAAGTAAATCACAGAATTACAGAATAGTAGGGGTTGGAAGGCACCTCTTCAGATCATCTAGTCCAACCCACCTGTCAAAGCAGGTTCACCTAGGGCAGGTTGCACAAGAACACATCCAGGTGGGTTTTGAGCATCTCCAGAGGAGACTCTACAACCTCTCTGGGCAGCCTGTTCCAGTGCTCTGTCACCCTCACAGTAAAGAAGTTTTTTCTGGTGTTGAGGTGGAACTATTTGTGTTCCAGTTTGTGCTAGTCCTATCAATGAGCACCACTGAAAACAGACTGGCCCCATCCTCTTGACACACCACACCCCCCTTTCAGATATTTGTAAACATTGACCCCCAAATTTACCTCTGATACACTGTTGAATGCAATTGTTTTCTTGAATGGGATAGCTCCTGCTTGGAACATAAGCCACAAAAATATCACCTAATTTGACCAGAGACAAGATCAGCCCAAATAAGCCAGCTTGTAATAGAGAATCACAGAATAGTCATGGTTGGAAAAGACCTCTAAGATAAGCACGTCCAACTGTCAACACCTTACCATCTCACTAGACCATGTCCTGAAGTGCCTCAGCTACATGTTTTTTGAATACCTCCAGGGATGGTGACTCCACCATCTCCCTGGACAGCCTGTTCCTGCACCTGACTATCTTTCAGTAAAGAAATTCTTCCTAATATCTAGTCTAAACCTCTCCTGGTGCAACTTCAAGCCAATTCCTCTAGTCCTGTCATTATTTACTTCAGAGAAGAGGCAGCACCCACTTTACTACAACCTCCTTTCAGGTAGTTGTAGGGAGTGATAAGGTCTCCCCTCAGCTTCCTCTTCTCCTAACTAAACAATCCCAATTCCCTCAGACTCTCTCCACAGGACTTGTTCTCCAGACCCTCCACCAGCTTGGTTGCCCTTCTCTGAACTTGCTCCAGCAACTCAATGTCTTTCTTGTGGGGAGGTGCCCAGAACTGAATACAGTACTTGACGTGTGGCCTCACCAGTGCGAAGTAGAGAGGCACAATCACTTCCCTTCTCCTTCTGGCCGCACTGCTTCTGATACAAGCCAGGATGCCGTTGACCTTCTTGACCACCTGAGCACACTGCTGGCTCATCTTCAGCCAGGTGTTGACCAGCACTCCCAGGTCCTTTTCTGCCAGACAGCTTTCCAGCCACTCTTCCCCAAGCCTATGGTGTTGCCTGGGGTTGTTGTGATGGAAAAACAGTCATCCAAATTCTTTCACAGTCAGTAAAGAAGCTCCCATTGGCCACATTAACTACATGCCTAGGGCTTACAATTCATTATTGTCCTGGTCTGAGTGAAAACAGAACTAATTCTGTTCAGTAATTTTACTTTTCACCTCAGTTCTTTTAATTAACTGCACTTTCTGAAGGTAGCAG
>WTSP01016946.1:0-29411 GCA_025331215.1 Actenoides lindsayi
CTGGACAATTATATTATAACCCCCACACCCACATTCCCACCCCCCCCCCCCCCCCCCCAGCACCTGAAAGAAATCATAATCTGAGAAAGTGAGTCTTGCAAAAAATTATGCAATGTAGTCTAAGGCTTGGAAAACAAACAAAAAGTCTTCACATACTCATCATTCAGATGTAGCCTATGTAAATTTTAGGACACCCTACAGGTTAAAGGCAAATTAGGAAGAAACACATTTTACATTTTTGATAAAGGCGGGGCTTTTCTTGCTGGGTGTTTTCTTCTTAATTCTTTCCTCTGTTAAAATAAATAGAAAAAAACCCCAACTAATCCCAAATGAATATTAACCTTCCAATGCAGGAAACCTCTCCAGAGACCCACTCAAGAGTCACCTAAACTAGAGGTAGAAAAGAGGATTTACAAGCTTTGCAGGCTTCAGTTTGGCTATCATGTCACACTATCCTCTTTGGACCCTCTTACCTTGACGCACTCTGCCGCAGTAGACAAGCTCTCTTTACTATCAAATACTTGTTTACTGAAGGCATCTACAAACATCCTCATGGAAGAGCGGGCCCAGACAACAAAGGCCGAGTAGCAGCCATTGTTGCCAGCGAAGTCCGTCTCAAACTCTCTCGCTGTCTCTAGAAGGCTGGTGAAGAAGACGTGGCAGAGCTTGTGGATGTAGAGCAGCGTGGCACCCTCGATGCGCAGCTGTCGGATGGCTGTCTGCACCGCAGCTGCCCGGTTCTTCAGGAATAGCTCACACGCCTTGGTGGACTGACCCAAGCGAATGAGCTGGGACACGGCTCGGCGAGTGGCCCTTGGCCCTCCCCGCAGTGAGCGGTCTGGAGACAGCTCGAACACCAGCACGTCTGTAAGCTGCCGGACCCGCTCATCCACCTTAGCACGCAGCTCCTTCACAGGCTGGCTCACAGGCTTGTCCCCCAGGTACTCGTTGAGTTTATCCAAGAGGTCCACTGCCCCCTCAAAGTCCCGCTGAGCGATGCAAACATCCAGGTCCTCAGGCAGCTCCTGGATCCACTCAAGTGAGAGGTCAACCACCTCCTCCTCAGCAGAGGGCTCTTCCTCCTCATCATCATCCTCTTCGAAGGGGTTGGTGGATTCAGGGGGTGTTGGGGCAGGCCGGGGCAGAGCCTCCTGCTCCAGGCGTCGCTTCTCACTGAGGGCCCGGTTGCGCTTGGTTTCCTCCAGCACCTCCAGCCACTCCTTCTTGATCTTGGCATTCTCGGCCTGGAAGATGCGGCTCTCGGGGAACATGAGCAGCTTGAACATGTCCTTCATGGGTGGGTTGTCCTTGACATTGACCACAGCCAGCCCATCGAGGGGGTAGAGGGCATCGTAGCGGTAGGCACCACGGCGATTGGGCAGGGCGGTGGCGATGAGCAGGCAGTCGTTCATGAGGAAAGCGTGCACCCGCTGGATCTGCGCCATATGGTCAGCATCGTACTCCACCAGGTCGCCATTGTAGACGAGGTACTTGCCGGGGCTCTCAGGCAGGAGGTCGCGGCAGCCCTCCACCTTCTCCAGGAGGGTGGTGAGCGTGCGCTGCCGCCCCTCCTCGCTGGCCGCTGCCTCCTTGGCCGACAGCGGCAGGAAGGGGTCGGCGGCGGCGGCAGCGCGGCGGGCGCCCAGGGCGGGGTCGTCACGGTCCGCCTGGAGGAGCAGGGCCTGGGTGACGGCCTCCATGATGCCCTTCTGCTCGGTGAGGATGTGGCTGAGCTGGTACATCTCGCTCTCCAGGTAGCTGATCTCCCGCGCCGTCTCGATGAACTGCCTGTAGTTCTGGTAGACATTGCGCTTCAGGTTCTGGGCCGTCTCCTCGCTCAGCGCCTGGATGCGCTGCCGGTGCTCCTGCAGGTCCCGGTCCCCGTCCGACTGCTGCGACAGCTGCTTCACGTACTCCCCCGCCGCGAAACCCCCCGACTCCAGCTGCCGCCGTAGCCGGCTCCCGCCGCCTTCACCCAGCGCCAGCGCCATCGCCGCCCCCCCAACTGCCGCCCCGCCGCCCGGCGCCCTCCCTGCCACCACAGCCGCCACCGGGGAAACAGCCGCCGCGCCTCCGCCCAGCGGCACGTACGCCGCCTGCGCCAGCATCGCCGCCCCGCCTGCGCATGCGCGGCCGCTGCCCGGGGCGAGACGGGGCCGCCGCGCTGCGGGAGCGCCGGCCTGGCAGGGGGCGGAGTCGGGCATGGGCCCTGCCGCGCGCATGCGCCGGGATTGGCTGGAGGGGCGGCCGTGGCTGTTCGGCGCCTGCGTAGTGGGAAGGAGGTTGTGGCGTTGCGCTGTTTGTAGCGTACTGCGCGTGTGCCGGGAGCGCCCGTGGCCGCCGGGGCGGTGTCAGCGCCCGGCCATTGGGGCTGCTGGCGGCGGCGGCGCGGGATGGAGGCGGAGGAGGTGGACGACTTTGTGTTGGCGCTGCAGCTCCAGGAGCTGTGGGAAGCCGAGGATAAGGAGGCGGCGGCGGCGGCAGCAGCAGCAGCAACAGCAGCATGCCCTGAGGCCTCCCCGGATCCCTCCCTCCTCCGCCCGCTGTCGGTTGTGGATGAGGCCTGGGAGCTGCTGGACCCCAGCCCCGACGTGCGCGGCCTCTTCATGCAGTTCAACGAGACGCTTTTCTGGGGGCGCCTGGCGGCTGTCGAGGTGTCGTGGAGTCCGCGCATGACCCTGTACGCTATGGAGGGGTGGGGGTGCGCGTGGGGTCGGCTGGCAGGGCTGCCCTGCGTGGGGAGGGGGCGAGGGTCTCGGGTCTCGGGCCGGGAGCGGCCTCCCGAAGGGCATTGCCTGGCTCAGGCGGGGGGCTCGCTAGGAGCGGGAAGGTGGAGGTTGAAGCCGGTCCTTCCCCAGCAGCGCTGCCCGATCGGCCTCGGGTTTCAGAAGGTGCCGTTCGGAACGGCCCCAGCAGCGCGCTGGTGCTGTGTCAGAGCTGTCGGAAGAGGCTGGGAACTGTCAAGTAAGCAGCAGCTCATCATACAGCTGTGGGTTTCGGGGAGGGGAGGAAAAGCTGTCATTTGTCGCTATAAGCTGCTCTTAACTGTGGCTTCGTAGGCACAGGGTATTAGTGCCACAGCCTCTCTTCAAAATCTTTGAATGTCTTGGTTGTCTAACGCCGTTTGTACCCTGGGTTGGTCACTGTCATTCATTGTGTCTTTCATCCTTCATTTGTTGTCCTTGGCAGCTGTAAATGGCTTTTTCCGTGGTACAGGCGACACTGGAGAGATGCTATAGAGGAATAAGTAAATTGGTCTTAAATGGTGTATGTCAAACCTAAAAGAACATACTTGTATTGCTGGGGTTTTTTTTTTATTGTTCTCAGTTTTTATGATAGTTTTACAGCATGGCAGAAAGGCAAATATGAAGTTATAATAGTATTATTAATGAGACTTAGAATAGACTAAGAAGGGGAGTATACAGGAAATCTGAGATTAAAGTGAAAAAAAAGCTTTGAAGCGCGGGCAGCAGATCTACAGCAGATGAGCTGATGCAATTTCTGGCATCTGGAGTCCTGACCCCCTTTTGTCTGCTGCTTGCGGTACTCTTTAGACAGCTGAAAATACTTGGATGCTGAACTGGTAGAAGACTGTTACCAAAAAAAAAAAAAAAAAAGTGTTTTCTTCTGGATTAGCATGTAAAAGTGATGGTAGGTGAAGGCACAGTAAGAGTCAAAAGTTGGGGGAGGATGAGGGGTGAAATGGCAGCAAACAGCAGTTACGTTGTTGGTGGTTGCTTTGCATCTTCAGCCTCAGTTTTATGTGTTGCACTCCATGAGGAGTTTAATGAAAAAAGTTCTCCGACTCCTAAACTGGTTGAGGATTTTTGTTTGTTTTTTTTTTTTTTCAGGATTGCTAGCTTTGAATTAAGTAATTGAAAGAGATATAATAAACTGTAGTTTTCGTTTAGCTGGTTCAGTCACAGCTTATTCTAAAGAATTTGCAGGTTTTGGGGTTTTTTTTTTGTTTGTTTAGTGGGTGGTTTTTTTGGCTTAATGATGTTGAGTTTTTTAAGTAACTACTAAAACTGTTTTTTTCACGTTACAGGTTACCTGGCATGTGTTGGAAGGGGAGCTCAATTTTCAATTTTCTTCATGTACTACAGAAACAAGTAGTTTTTCATATTTTCTTCCTGTCTCTCTTGTAGCTGCGCAGGAGTGTGTAGATATGAAGGAAAGGGTGGAATGTGTTCCATTCGTCTAAGTGAGCCCCTCCTGAAGCTAAGACCAAGGAAGGATCTTGTTGAGGTATTTGAAGATCGCTCACGAATCTGCACGTAAAATGTTTTCTGCCTCCCCCCACTCTATACAAACATTTCACATTTCATAGTGGGATTCTTATGTACAGTGGCTTACAGATGATAAAATAGCTGTGGCTTTATTGTTACATTTGTGTTGCAATATCATGGTAGTCTTTCAGTTTTATGTTTCTAAATGGGCAGCTCTGAGTAGGAATCTAAACTAATTTGTTTATGTTACTGATGTTATAAAGAAAAAAAACCCTCAACTTTTAAACTCCGAAATTATTCTCTAATATTAAAACCAAACATATACTGAAAGTACAATCAGAAAATGGCTGTAGTGTTACCTTTTAGGTCAAAAGGCCAACAGCAGAAAATAAGGATATATAGGATATGACTCTAAACATAACATTGTGTTGCTTCTTGCGCCTCTGTCAGGGCTGGTGCTTTGAGTTGGCTCAACATTCAGATTTGCTTAATGAACAGAAGTGTTGTAGAGTTTCAGCTTTCCCACAAATGTGGGGTTTTTTTGGTTTTGTTTGGGGTTTTTTGGTTTTTTTTGTTGTGGGTTGTTTTTTTTTTTTCTTGTAGAGGCAATGATCTCTTTAAAGATCTGACTTAAGTTTGAGGATTGCTTCTCCTTTTTGGAATGTCACTTATTGCAGTAATATTCTCTAGCATGCTTTGGTGGTATGGGAATAGAGGTAATTTGATTTGACAGATAGAATAAGTTATGTTTATATGACCCAGGCTGAACATGTGAATGCACGATCTTATTTTGATCAGTACCAAGATAAATGTAGAGCAGCAAAAGTACTTCTAGCTCAGTTTTGAAACTCTATGTAATACCTTTCATTAACTAGCTAATGATTTGCATTGTTTCAGACACTGTTGCATGAAATGATCCACGCCCTGCTTTTTGTTACTAATAACGACAAAGATCGTGAATCTCATGGACCAGAGTTCTGCAAACACATGCGTCGCATTAATCGCTTGACAGGAGCCAATGTCACTGTAAGCATAATGCACTTAATCTACTTTAACAGAGCTTTCTTCCTGATTTGTGTTTTTAGTATGCCTGGGGTGGTGTGAGTAATATACTTGTTCTTGTTAGACACTTCAGTTGGTGCCAGTACAAATCTACATCCAAGTGTATGCCAGTTCCATAGGTATTATTTTGGGCATGATGGTGGGAACAGATTGAGGAAGGTGTGGCGAGTTGTTAGTCATATAATTTTCAAGGATACCCTCTGTAAATATTTTTCTTTAAACTTTTGGTTTAAAATGGAAACAAATTATTTACACCAAGGACCAAATAGCTCCATATTCAGAATAATATTTGGGGAAGAGCAGTCTGTCTTAGTTCAGATTTATATTAGTAGGGGCTAATGGGTTGATGATATTTAAAAATAATGTGTCTGAGAAGATCAACTAAGATACTATCTGGGGATATAATACAATACTGGTATTGCTTAGAATGCATTCTAAACACTACGTCATTTAGGATGAAATTGTAGATTGATTTTCAAAGTTACTCTGTTGCAGTTCAAAGAAGATAGCCAGGACATACTCCTACACATCCTGTCATTTATTTATTTATTTTTTCAAACTTTGTTCTAATGGTAACTAAGTGTTGATCAAATTTTGCCCAGGTTCAATATTTTAACTGGTATTGTAAAAATCACAGCAGTAATGGAAGGAATGAATCAGTAATATATAGTTCTTGATATTTTCAGAAACATTTTTGCAAAAACATTGTAGAGCTAGTGATAGAAAATTAGAATCTTTCTGAATAACTGCTTGGGTTTGTTTTTTTTTCCTAAACCTAGATCTATCATAATTTTCATGATGAGGTGGATTCGTACCGCCAGCACTGGTGGCGATGCAATGGCCCCTGTCAAAACAGAAGACCTTACTTTGGGTATGTGAAACGTTCGATGAACAGAGCACCCTCTGCACGAGACTTTTGGTGGGTTGAGCATCAAGAGACATGTGGAGGTACATTCACAAAAGTGAAGGAACCAGAGAACTTCTCTAAGAAACCCAAGGAGAAAACTCAGCCAGAAAAACTTCCAAATTCCAAGTCAACTAACAAAGGTATTTAGGATAATTCTTTTTTTTTTTTTTCCTTTCCCAGTATGTTCTGGTCCACACAGTTCCTTGAAGAAATGCAGGTCAACTGTGACATGAGCTTTGTTTAGATATTACTGCTATGTAGCAAAGAACAGGGCTCATTTATTTGTGCATTTCTACGCTCCTTCTCCACCTTCATTGTCTGCAAAAGGTTTAGTTTGCTGCACAGTTTTCAAGCAGTACGTTTTTCGGGTGTAGTATGTAAAATACTAAGCTCATAATTTATATACGAAGAAGTTCCTAACTTTTCTTCCTTTCTTGTTTTGCAGGCAAGACACAAATGCATGATACGCAGAGTCCGATGCCCTTCAGTGGGAAGGGATATCGGCTTGGGGGAGGAGACGGTGGCCTCTCGGAAAAAAGCACAAATTCCAACAGCAGTTTTAGGAACAGTGAAACACCTGGTTCACAGCATCGTTCAGTAAGGACAGTACCAATCCCTAAAAATGAGATCAAATTTGAAAGATCCCCCCGCAGCGGCATCTTCTTTCCGCTTTATACTGACGATGCCGCCGAGAAAATCAATTTAGCTTCAAAGCGTGAATTTCCTAAACTCTCTGTTGCTAATACAAAAGCTTACAAGAATGTGAGTGGATCACCTGTTAAAATTGCTCGTGTTATGGAAGAAAAAGCAAACCAAGGTTCTGCGAATGGCAAGCGGGTTATGCCCCTTTGTAACAGGCCACTGAAACAAATCTGTTTTGAGCAGACAGTAACAGCTCAGGTTGCATCGGAGAAAAAAGGCTCTGAGTGTACTAACATGGTGCAGCAGTGGCCAAAAATGGAAGACAAAACAGCCTTTGAAAACTATTTCATTAAAAAAGGGAGTGCTGATGTCACTTCACATATAAATATACCTCTGAAACCCAAAGCTGAATCTGCAGTGTCCTCTGCAAGTTCCAGCACTGCTGTAAGGCAGGATAAAAAAGTCAGTTGTCCTGTTTGCCAGACTGAGGTTTTGGAGTCTAAAATAAACGAACACCTTGATTCTTGTCTTGCATAAAAGCTTTCAGAAAGCTGTCTCAAAAAAGATAAACCGGGTCTGAAAGCATTATATGAAAACTACTTTGCTGAGGATTTACTTAGCTGTGGTGACTTCCCCATGTGCCTGTTACTGGAATTGAAACTACTGTCAGCGTGCTGAACAACAAGTTTTGTGGAGTTGCACATCAGCGCTGACTAGGAAGTGAGCTGCTACTTGTGTTCCAAAGAATCGAATGCTCAGGTGTTATTGGGTGGGTGTTTGTGCCAAGGTTCTTGCTGCAGACTCTGGGTAATAAAAGAGAAGGTGGATACTTGCTGAACTGCGTATTTTCAGGGCAGTTTGTAAGACATTTCTAATCCTGCTTATTCACCTTTGTTCTTATGACTCCTTTTGGTTTTGGGGTTTTTTTAAGTGTTTTTGGCTATTCTTAAAGTTAACCACCTATAGTAGATAAGAACTCTTTTATTCAATGCAATATAATTGTCATGTATTTTTATCATAGTAACTATTTTGCATAAGCCACAATTACACTCTCAGGTGGTTCTTCTTACCTGCAACCTTTTTAAAAAGGTGGATGAGAGTGAGAATCTCAAATACAGGCTTTTGTCAAAGATGGGAGAGGCATAGGCATCAAAAATATAGCAAAGCATCCATTTAGGTTTGCTGTGTGGTTTGTAGCAGGATGAGAGAAAATCCAGAAGGGCAATGAAGGCGCTAGGAAATCAAGAACAAGGTACTTGAGAAGGCCCTGCAAGGAAAGGCTCAATTAGAAAGAAATAAAAAAACAACTAAACACTTTGCGGACTGTGTCTGAAAGGATTCAAAAATTAGATAAACTGTTAAAAGTTAGAGTAGTTAAATGGAGCTAATGAACTCCAGTCTTATGTGTGTCTTTTGGTCAGGGATCCCAGATAGATTCTCCACCCACTTTCTCTGATCATTTGCACAAACCGTGTGTCAAAAGTTCACTGGTTTTGTAGGATATTGTTATTATGTGCATGAGTAACTGTCTCCCATATCCTAACACTAGTTGTGAGGAGTATTGATGGCAATACTGGTAAGGACTGTTCCTGGCCATGTCATAAAAACATTCATGATTTTTCAGTTAAGCTTCCAGTGCGTTACAGGTCAAAATGGTATTAAATTGACATTAGCCAACAGTCTTTGCTTTTTCTAGAAGCCAGCCAGCTTGGTGGTTAGTATCCAACAAACCAGGCAGTTGAATATGAAAACCATTGTACTGTGAGAAGTTACAAATGTTGAGCCGATGTGTTTTCTTTGTAAACTTTCTGAAATGTTAACAGTTCTCTTGCTGCATTGAAAGCATTTAACTGGTTAAACAGTTAACAGCTCGATTCCTTACTTGTAAAACTGATTATAACTATTGTTCTTGAAAGCCAAAACAAAATAACGATGCTGTTCCATATATCATTGCTGCAACTTTATATGGCTATATTAGCCTCACATGCACACGTGTTTGCCTTTATGTGATGGGTTACTTGCTGCTCCCTCTTGAACCTGGGAAATAAACTGATGTGCAATGGAATTCTGCAAATGATACCTTAACTCTTAACTGTTGGTGTAATTTTTTAAAATATTGATGCTACAGATGTTTAATGTGATTTGGATTGTTCTTGCATATTCTGAATAAATTGGTACTGAATATTAAATTTTCCTGAAGCCTGGATTTCCCATGGCAGTTGTGGCCATCTTGTGTTACTCACCAGTGGGCTCACTTCTGTATCTAATACATCAACCTGGTTTGATAGATCCTTTCTGTATTAACACTTTTCCTTCTTAAGCTTCCTTCTAAAAACAGGTGTTGGTGAATATAGACCTCATCAGCCTCTGCCTTCTCCATCATTTTTGTAGTACAGTTCCACTTCTGTTGCATTTCTGTGGGAAAATTTTACAAATACTAAAACTTGATTTGCCATGTTAATTTCCATACTTCCTTCTTAAAATTGCACTGTTGCTGTTCCCAGTGAAACCTGATGTTTACAAGGACAGTACTACTTAAAACATGATAGTACAGATACTTCTAAGATGAGGACTAGATTCACATCATCAATGGTCTCGCACAACACAAAGCGTTTTTTAAGATTTCTCCTTACTGTTGTTGTAATCTGTTTCCTGCTTTGTCTTTCCCACTGCAACTCATTAGAGGAGAAGGGAGAATAGAGGGTATTGTTAAATGGATGGGTTTTTTCCTAATGTCATCTTTTACATCAGTGCTGTTAATTGGAACAACAAATAGAAAACAACTGTGGGAATTGACCCTTAGAATTCACTGACAGGGCGGGGGGAACTTAAGCTATAGGCAAGTCCTGTCTCAAATAGCATAAATGTCCTAAAATAGATATATTTTTGGAACAATTGAGCAATTCTAGATCAGCTGTGGAAAAACCTTACCTCTGCCCCTGCCTGTGTTTACAGTGAAGTATTATGATGCCAAGATCTCTCTTATATAAAGGTGACAAAGAGCCGTGTGTGTAGGCTTTGCAGTTGCTACCTATTGCAGGCTGCTATTAACAGGTCATGGCTTTGGGTTTTTTGGGTATGTTACTGTGAATGCTGTTTCTGTAAGATTTTTATTCTTGAATACAGTGTCCTTCCCACAATTACGATGACTACCAGTATGTTTTTAAAATATGCTGGTAAATTTGGGTAAAAGGTGAGGCATTTCATCTTCTCTATCAGTTGACTTTGTCCTGACTGAATTTAGATACTGTCTGTAACAACACAAACTTAGTAATGAACCTTGAACAAACATGCTTCACCGAACTGCAGAGTAAGTTGCCTAACTGGAAATCTGAAACACAAGTTGATATACTTGATTTCTGAGACAAGTTGGGTATGAAGGAGGTCAAACGTGTGCACTATTTGTCAACAAATGTTTCTGCAAACTGAAGGCAAAAGCAATCTCTGGCATTCTACTGGAATTGTTTGGAGCGATTCACAGGATAACATTTTTAGAGGTTAAACTGCTCCAGTGGGGGTAACTTAGCTATTCATATATAAGAGGCTGCTCTGAAGTTGCCTTGAAACTGGTTATTGGGCAAGGAATCTTGAAAGTCAAATATGTTCAAGTATTTTTTTATTTTATGAAAATGTCATCTGGGAAGCTTTCATAATAATGAGTTTTGATGAAGGAGCAGGAAGTAGATTATTTTTTTTTCTCCAGACTAGTAAAGATGAATTAGTAACTTGGAAAAAGATACACGATAGAAGTGCGTTCCTCTATACTTTACCATCTGCAGTAGTCCGACCACTATTTGTTTTCACTGGCGAGATCTAGGTTGCATGGGAAGTCTATTCTTACAGCAAGTTCAATCCTAATACCTGTGCCTAAGCTGAGGAGCAGGCTATTTATGTCTGGGTGGAAGTGCCTAGTGCCTTGGGCAGGGCAGGTGCTGCTGCTCAGACCATGCAGGAATTAGTCACCTGAGCCTCCTTTCTAGGAATGTTTTTCGAGAGAACAGCTAAATGTTGTTCAGTTGGAACAGGCTGTGCTACCTGCGACTGGACCAGTGTTAGTAATAAAGGATACCAGGTAATATTACCCTACACAGTCAAAGGGTAGAGGGGGCATAGTTGTAACCGGACCATTAATGAATAATTCCTGAAATGCCAAGTAGCTGTTTAGGCTTCTCTTGCTGCAGCAGGAGGATGTGCTACGGAGTAAATGGCTTGTAAGGATTTGCTTCTCCCACGTTCTTCCTGAGCTCCTCATTTCTGTTGAATTTTCTATAAATGCAGCATCCCTATACAACCTTAAAGTAAGCTACGCTGTACTGAAGGGTAACTTCAAGAAAGAATGAAGGGTGAGTGCATGAGGAAAAGCAAGATGGGCATCTCAAGTGGAGAATTGGAGCAAATCAGGGTGATGATGGGGTGACACATACTGCTCTGCATGGATAATGTTAACAAACTGCTACCACAGCTGTTTGCTTCATCACTGCTGGACCTGGTCATCCCTGAGCACGGTGTCCATGCATCAGCTGTTGCATTTTGCTACCTTAAATTCAAAGGCCACTTAGAGTCTGGATTGTGTGAGCTCCTGAGGTTACATCTGACCCGCATACCCCTATGAGCACATGCTTGTTTCTGCCTGACACAGTAATGAGAGCTCTCCAGCAGCTGCTTCTTACTTGCTAGCCAGCGTTCATGGATATTACACTCTGAACTAAAATACCCAAGTTCTCACTTGCATCTGGATTGTTACAGCTGTTTTGAAATTTTGAGCTTAAAGAAACGATTGTTTGCAGATGAACATAAAGACTGCATTAAATTTCCCTTAAAGTGTAGCTTAGGGGTAGACAGGCCATGAAAGAGACTTGCATTTCAGTACGCGTGTGCAAATAACACTGCATGTGTTCTCGTGTGCTTGTGTATATGGAAAAACACCCCACCCTACCAGGCTGTGTAGAGCCTTGGGATTCTTCTACAGGCCGTTAGGTGGCACCCCTTGCACTTAAGGAACACTTCGTTCTTCCTCTCCAACCTGTCCAGGGAAAGAACAGAAAGTACAGAATTAGCAGGCTCCTATTTCCCCTATGCTTGCACTCCAGGCTGAAGATGGATCAGCAGGTACCCTGGCTAGACCACAAACAAAGGTGCAGCGATGGGGGAGGTAGGTCTGCAACTAGCTGAGAGATCAGTAAATTTACAGCTAACTGGGTTTTCTGTGAGTGTTTCTTTTAGACACTTGGAAGATGAGACAGTAGCTCCTTTTTCTAGTTCAGGGCTCAGTGAACAACCAAAAAGGCATCCTTTTCTGGTCTACATATACTGCATGCCCCACTTGCATCCATTGCAGTGAAAAATCTAATTTTCTGTCACCATTTGGCATCAGACCAGCTCCACCAGAGGCAGGATGGAGTTCTAGGAAGTCACAGGGGTTTATGAAAACACAGAAATTAACCCCTGCACTTCAGCTAAGCCAGGGAGATGGAAGGTTGTGACAGGCTGAGGGAAGGGTGGTGAGCAGTAGGTGTGAAAGCTAAAAAAAGGGAGATAGCCATGGCCTTAATCCCTCCATTCCCTTTTAGCTTCTGCCAGGCCAGGCTGTTTTAAGACTAGATTAAGTTTCTAAGAAGGTGCAGCAGCTTGGCCTAAATAGCTCACCCTGTAGCTGCCCCATCCATCCCCTATCATTTGCATAATTTCATCTGATTCTTTTGGTCCTAATAAGTCTTAGACCTAACATTTCATAAACTGCATAGAAAAGAACATTTGAAGGTGCAGAAACCAACAAGCCAAATATTGGGGTCCCCCATTGCTTAATTTAGAAACAGTATATATGTATTTTTTTCTTATTATTATTTTAAATGACATAAACCTCCGGACCATGATTTCTGTGTTCACTGCAAGTACCTGCTCCTCGGGCATCTGTCACTAGTTGCATAGAAAGTCTGAGGTAAGATGGGGACTAGAGCTGAGTGAAGTCCTGGTGCGGTATCTTAGGAATATAGTTTAGTTGGTGGTTTTAATCACCCTAGTACCTTCATTCATCAGCTTACTGATGGAACAGCCATAGGGATTCTCTGCTCTTACTCCACTTACCCTCCCCACTGCTTCACTCCCCTTCTTTTGCCTTCTCACTGACCACCCTGCTCTCTTCCCAGAAGCATCCCAGTAATTATCTGCTTTCTTCCCAGAAGGATCCATTCAGTGGGTGTGCAGCCACTCGTTTGTAAGCATTTTTTGATTCACCAGGAGGGTGTGGGCTGTATTTTGAGAGCAGCACAAAGCAAAAGAGCTGTGCAAATCCCTTGCTGAGGGGGTGCCTGCCCGCAGAGGCTGGCACAGCTTCTTCAGGACTTGCCTGCAGGCAGCGTGTGGTGGGATGCAGCCTGCCCACACCACTCACACGTGGCTTGGGGAAGCACTGGCCATTTTGTTCAACTCAAGGGCAGCACTTCACAGAAGGAAGAAATAATTCAACTGGAGTAGTTAATTTTTT
Source organism: Actenoides lindsayi (assembly GCA_025331215.1). Lineage (NCBI taxonomy): Eukaryota > Metazoa > Chordata > Aves > Coraciiformes > Alcedinidae > Actenoides > Actenoides lindsayi. Next base: position 13,325 of record WTSP01016946.1, read on the forward strand.
ACCAATTCAAACACCCCCTTCATTTCGAGCAAAGTCCCATAGGTCTGGCCTGTTCAATGAGCAACCCAGCACACGCTTGTTTTTTGACAGGCATTACTCAGAAGGTTCTTAAGGGACATGCTACTTAGAGTGCACAGCACATCTTACACTGCATGTTTTTCAACCAGCAAGACAAACTCCCTGGTGTATGACAGGGCCACGCAACTTGGCACAGGCTGCTCCAGATAACATAGTAGGGGAAGTATATGGTACAAAGTATGGGCTGTTCTGGCAGATTGTCAACAGAAACACGCCCAGAGGGAGCAGTCATCCTGAGGATAATACATCAGGGGCTGCAGAGAGGACAGCACCTGTACGTGATGGGTATGGAAAACTATGAGTAAAGGACTTCAGTCGTAAATCTGCTGTCTTCCACAGGATACGCTGCTCAGAATTATTTGGGTTATGCCTTTGATTTGCCTGTAGCAGTACCTATGTAGGAAATTTAATCTAAACATAAGAAATAACTTTATTACAGCAAGGGTGGGTGAATATGGGAACAGGTTGCCTGGAAAGGTTGTGGAATCTCCGTCCTTGAAGATACTCAATCCCCAACTGGACATGGTCCTGGGCAGCCAGTGCTGAGTGAACCTGCTCAAAGGTGGAAGAGCTCAACCAGAGCATCTCCAGGAGCACCTTCCAACCTCCGCAGCTCTCCCTGGGTTTTGGCCTAACAACCCCACAAGCACTTCAGGACAGTGTGGAATTACAGCTGAAGGCAGTTAAGATCCACTTGCTTAACCTTGTGCTGGCACAGCCCAGGAGCCCTCACACAATCTCTAACTACCAGTTTATTTCCAGCTTCATTTTTCTTCATCTCCCTGCAAGGTTTGGCAGGGGCAGCTCTTGTCATGCTGCCACTCAGACCACATCCATGAGGGGTAAATCCCTCATCTCATGCATCAGAGGCTGGGGGACTTCAGGCAGGAGACAGGCACAAAGACAGGTATGAGGAAGCTCTGACCTACCAAGCTGGGCAGAGGAGTGGGCAGGTGGATCATCTCTTCTCACAGCCTACCCTGTAGTGGCAGGTTTTAATTGCTGTTTCCTTACCAAGCCACGCTGAAGGGAAGAGGATTATCAGTCCTGCAGATGGCATAAATCAAAGCTCAGATGTAATTAACTCTGAATGTGTCTATATGAGATTTAGAAGGCAGGGAAATAGGAGGTATTTCAGGCACTGCAAAACCCTAAAAGACTATTCAAGCTAGCAGGCAACATTTCCCAGGCAATTTGGCAGAGTTAAGAGGACACCCTGCAAGAGATCTTACTCCTAACAGCTGGGCTGACATTTGGGTCTGGAAATGCAGTTTACTTGAAGCAGACACACGTCCCAAGAGCTTTTTTTGGTTTTAGGGAGAGGCCTTGTCCCCATGAGGACACCAGGGGGACCCAGACACTCGCTCTTGCTTCCCACTGTCCTTGGAAGCAAGTTCCGGGGGCACTTCTGTACCCCTGTTCTCCCGGTCACAGCCCCGGCCATGGGCAGTGGCCCCGAGTCACACCCGACAAGTGTCATGCAAAACCCCCCTGCACGCTGCCTGTTTTCCTGGGTTTGTGGAAGCCTAGTTTGTACCATCAAATACATAAGCTCCCTGGTTATGTCATTGCCTAACATTGCATGGTCATGAAGTTGCAGTAACTAGTAAGTACACACAGTTGTTACCTGCTCAAAGAAGTTTAGAAATTGCTGCCGACATCCCATTGAAGAGTTCTACACGTAACAAAAATTTAGGACTGAAGAGAGTTAAGTTACTACAGTTTTTGCTTGTTTGTGACCATGCAGAACATATGCCCAGCACCACATTATTTACTGTTATGCTGTGGCTGGGGGGAGTGAAGGGAAAATAAATACACCCAATCTGACAGCTCAAACCTTGCTCTTTGCTGTTGGGAACACCATCAACTGCACACTAATCTCAGACAACAGATTCTGTTATTACCCATGGCCCCGATTCCCTTTGCCCAATGTTAGTGGTGTAGACAATCCCATTTCCCTTTTCTCCTGGATGTCCAAAGATGTTGCCAAGTACTCATATAAAAACAATTCTTCTGAAATACCTTTCTGTTCCAGTAAGCCAAGGTACTGCACTCACCCAGAGCCAAGGTTGCCCTTTTCAGGTTTAGGGGTGGTGGTGGTGTTTACTTTGTTGCTGGCTAGTGTTTTGTTGTGGTTGTTTGACACATTCATTCCCATCTTCACTATCTGGAAAAAAAATTCTCAGGATTGCAACAGCGGTGAATTAAGCTCAAAAATTTTAGCTTCCTTGCGTTTCTTAGAGCTGCCACCATGTCCTCTGCTATAATGCAATATTTATTAAGAGCTTTATAAAGCTTGCCTACATATAGCAATGTAAGCAAGATACATTTATACCCTAAATTACTTTAGATAGTTCTGATTATTTTTTTCTCATATTTTTGTTTGACCCTCGCTTTCTTTAAAGTAGTGAAACACCAGCTCACAGCCCATTACAATATTCAGGTATTAGGCTTTCTGGTTTTGAGGTAGAGTAAAATTTCTGCATTTTAGTTGTTCTGGATTTGTCTTTTTTTTTTTTTTTAAAAAGAAAAAAGCGAAAATAAAATTGAACCACAGCAGCCCTTGAAACAAGCCCAGAAGAGGAACTGGTTCCACCCTGGCAAACCACACTGACACACAGACAGGCCCACAAGGAGCACTGGATCCACATGGTGAATATTCAGAGATGAAATTTACTTCCCATCTCCAACAGCATTTGAAAGAATGGGTTTCCAGTTTAGACACTGCCCTGAAGCAGTGAGTCAACTGCGTGTGATACTGGCAAGTTGTTAGTATGCCTGTGTGTTCTACACCCTTCCCTACTCAGATGCAAGGCATGCCCCGAAAACTTTTAAGCATGTGAAGATGCTGGTACTGGGCTTACAGGCTAAATGAGCTGGTCACGTTTTCCAGCATTTATCACCATGTTATATACAAAGTACTTATAGTAAATTCTCCCCAAAACCCATAAACCATTACCAACAGTTTAATCCTGAGCTGCACTAAATATTTAATAAAGGGTGGGATGAATAATCCTCTAAGTCCAACAATTTACAACTGGAAGACAGGTAAGGAATTCAATTCCTAGTTCAAGCAAAAAGTTACATACCTCTCATCTTCAGCAAAAAAAATACGTTAATTTGCAACACACATCCATGAAGAAAAAGGCTGGATGGGATGTATCAACAGCCGTCTTTCATGAGTATTCTGTGTAAATTGTGTATTCTTTCTTCTCACACTTCATGCTCATCCCCAAAGCAGATAACTGTAGCATATTTTTACTTGGCATGTCCCATATTCCTCAAACCCACCCCACACATGTTCCAGCTTGGTCTCATGCATCAGCCTCTTCCCATCCTATTTTACCATTTCTATTCAACTAATTCCTCCCTTCCTAGCCTGCTAAGCACTTGAGTCTACCTCCAATGGGTTTGTTGGTGATTTGCATCCCATCTGCCCCTTGCATTTTTGGAGCTAGCTCTTAGAACCTGGCTCAGCCATTTGGGAGCTATGGGCTTTTTTTTTTTTTTTTTCATTTCAGGAAGGGGATAAATGTGCTGCATACTCAGTCAACTTGAAAGCTATGGGTAAAGCTTGATGGAACCGCGTAAGTTGTAGCAAAAGTCAACAGAGTGCATTCTCTGAAATTGGATTTGTCTGGTAGGATAGAGGACCTTGCACCCACTTCCATCAGCTGCTATCCAGCTCCATCAGACTGGATCAGGCAGATTCAGCAGACAGTCCAGTGTGAACACAGCTCCTGCAGCACTGTAATAGCACAAGTAAACTTCAATGCATTTGCAGTAATTATTTCCATTCAAGCTTTACTTTACATCCACAAAAAAAAGCAAAGTACTTTATATGAAAGATGACGATGGGAGACCCAAGTTTCTGCAGATCCATATCCACCCTGATCCACCCTCCTCCTCCTCAAAAGCAGATGAGATCCAAATCCATTTAAGTCCCATGAATTTCTTCAAATCTTTGCTGCTCAGTACTCAAAATCCCACTATGTATTTGAAGTGCGTGCAGCTCTCTGCCTATCTACCTGCTTGCAGAAAACGTACATGTGCTAGCTAGACTTAGAGGAATTTGAGACTGTCACTTAGCACTCTCCAAAGCATTCAACAAGCACAAAAATGGTACTTTACAGCCTAGTTTTACTTACCAGTATGACTTAAGAGATGTGGTCTTTCCACTTCTGACTTTAAAGCGGTCAGCAGAGCCAAACATAAGACACACAGCCTGTCAGCTAGCTTCCTCTCAGATGTGTGACCATTTGCCTTTTGAGAAACACCCAAGAGAGACTTCATCTTTCCCTGCTGCAGTGTTTGACTTCACTATGCAAAATGATCCCCCTGTATATTGTGCTCAACAATGTGTTAATTTTAAGAAATGAGGTCTACACAGGATGGTTTCAAGTGCTAGAAAGGCTTCTTTCTTTTCAATGTAAAACAAAGATGGAGAAGAGAGAGAGAACATGTAAGAAATTACACAGTACTAAAGCATGGAAAAAGCCTCAAAGCTCTTTGGGATCAGCTCAGTGCTGCTGCACTTCAGTTTCAGCCTAACGCACTGGCAAGAACTGTCACCTTAGTGCAGAACAGAGCACAATAGGTAACCCTAAGGGCTATGAAAGGTGCCCTAAGGCTGGCACGCTTATCTGGAGACCCAGGTAACAGACAAGCACATGCAGTGGGGGTTCACAAGAGTTAGAGAAACAGCAGAAGCTCAGACAGACAGATGTTTCCTTGATTACCATAGAGCCACTACAAAACTCATCAAAGAACGCTCAGTGAAATATGATATCTCATAGAGGTTGGCATCTGTAGATTCTACCATTCGTCCACCATGTTCAAAGGGCTCATAATTCATTGGAAGCCACATAAACTGAAGAGCTCCTGTTTTACAAATCCAGTTTGAAGAGGACTTTGATTTTTGCACCTCCTGTACCTGTCAAAGTGGTGAAAAAAACAGAGCTGCCTCTAAGTCGATCATCACTCTCCAGTCAGCCTAAACTTCATTCTGGTTTAGAGGGAGAAAATCATGAGGAAAATGCACCCAGGTAGACTCATGGGTTTGGGGTTTTTTTTTGTGTGTGTGTGTGTGTGTGTTTTTGGTTTTGGGGGGGTTTGGTTTGTTTTTTCTGCATGTGTTTGTGCATTTTTTGTTTTGTTTTTTTAAGACTGTAGGCAGTCTAAAGAAAAAAACATATCTTTCTTCAGAGCACAAATAGTTCTGATTTAAAAAAAAACAAAACCAAAACAACCAACCCAAAGCAAATCCCAAATAAACCCCCAAGCTAAAAACCCACAATATAACACCACCCACTCCCCCCATAACCCACATGCCTCCCTTTATCATGAGGTATTTATAAATTAGCTGTTGCAGAGTAGTTTTAGAAGTTACAAAGATTACAAATAACCACATAGTTTCAAGAACCTTTATACATCATCTTTTTTTTTAATTAGATTAGCTTTACAAGCAACTTGAGAGCTCTTTCATAATGAACACTGCTTTTCAAATTACACAACTTTATAGGCAACCTGTAAATGAATCCTGAATTTCTTCGCCTGCTATAGATAAAGGTCTCATATTTCACAGCCAGCTAACATCATGAATAAAAATAGCATTATGAAGCTTTATCTTTAACCAGGACTAGACACATACAGATCATAAGACAGTTTAAAAAATAGTTTTAAAACAAGGACCTGCTTGGTGATGCTCAAGACTGAATATTCAACCGACATGAAATGAACAGTTTCTAAAGGACATGGAAGAAATGGCTGACCTGATTTGTTGACCCTATTGTAATGACTTACATGGAGTGAAAAATTAAGCACTTTTTAAACCTGTCTGGCAAGCACAAACCTACAGTGTGATTAGAATTTGATACGCCCTATAACTGCAGAAGTCTGAATTACAGTGGGACTGAAATAAGTTTAAAGGCTTATGCTTACACTTCTAAAACAAAACCAACCAAACCTCTGTTAAAAGTAGTACTAAAGAAGATGAAGAGGTGGCTTTTTTTGCTTGTTTCTTTTGTAGCCTAAATGCACTGCAGACCAGACAGTAATGAAGATTTGCACTCCTTGGCCAGGTTGGCAGAGGCACTTACAGTAAAGGTATCCTGTCTGTTTTTCTGGGAAGAAAAGAGGAAAGAGGAAGAGAACTGTAAAGGGCAAGAACTTAGTTAAAAAAAAAAACCAACAAAAAAACAAAAACAAAAAAAGGAAAAGTGAAATCAAAACAAAACTGGGATTTCTGTTGGTTCTCTTAAGTGATATACCAATACTGAATTTTTTCCCCCTTCTGTCAGTTTGTTACTAAACAATTAGCTTTTTCATGTTTTACATGAACAATAGTAATCTTTTTAATAAAAAATTACTGAGCTTTCCATAGAAAAGGTCTCTAATTGAATACAAACTATACAGATGTTAAAATTGTCACAAGTTGTAATATATACAGAAATATTTCTGTACACTCACATTGTTTTGGCTAAGTAAGGAAATAAGGAACAGATAGAAAACTGCAGTGGGTAAGGTGATCAACCCCAAAACTCCTAATACGAATGCTGTCTTTTATAGGTTTGCTTTTGTTTTCTTAAGCTTTTAAAGCTCAGAAAAAAAAATAGAAGAAAAAAAATAAAATAAAATCATGTGTCCAAAACATCCATTTCTTAAAAAATAAGAATATCAAACTTTCTGCACATCTCACTTCTATTCTGTGAGGTCCCCTCTCTTTGATAAAATGAAAACAATATACAAGAAAGTAAATGTTTTCTCACTATATATATACCTCAGTACTGTTCAAAGGGCAGTGCCTGTTTGGGGAAATCCTTCAGCACAGTGAAAACCTCAAGATGTATTGCACAAGGAGCCTACAGTGATGCACTTCAGCTTCAGTGTGCTGACCATCTCCTTGATTCTATATAATAGATCAAGGTGTCAACGTACAGACTGCATGGGACACCAACATTTGAAAAGGAAATAAAAAAGTGAATTTTAGATATTCCATTAACTTATATACAAAGGAAAATGGAGTGGCAAGTATTTTTTAGAAAAGGGAGAAAGCTCAAAATTTTCTGTCAAGTACGTAAGGAGGTTCTGGGTACCTCTAATAACCTAGGAAAGCCCTTGTATATTCTTGTAACTTGATGGTTTTTACTAGGTCCCCAAAGCCAATGACAGCAACCGATAGTGTCAAGTTCACTTAGTGCCAGTCACTTAAAAAACCCAAAACTAAACAAACAAAACAAAAATTAAATCAAAAAACCAAACAAAAACAACAACCAACCCAAAAAACAAAGAAGAGACAGAAACTTCCCCTCTGTGGATTCAACATACAAAACCACGAACTGAATGTTACTAATAGCGAGATACTGATTTGCTTCTGTTAATAAGGTTCAAGAAGACAGTCAAAAAAAATTAAAATAAAATACAGCAGCAATCTTTAAAAGTTAAGATTAGTGTGAGATATGATATAAAACAATCAGGTTTTTAGCTGGTAATTAAAGTGCTCCTTTTCTGACTTAAGGTGTAAAGAAAATTAAAGTGATTATCAGTTACTGGCAACCCTTACATTAAATTAGGTCTTTCATGGCAGAGGAGAACAGTATGAACAGTTTTACAAAAATAGATCCATGTTATTTTGGAGAATACTGTAATTTTTTTTTCTTTTTTTTTCATTTTTTTTTTCTTTTTTTCTTTTTTTTTTTTGTTTTTTTTTTTTTTTTTTTTAAGACTCAATTTTGATAAACTGTACCTGGTCATACAAAAATTACCCAAAATTCAAACTTTTACCATATAAAAAAAGGGAGAGATGAATTGGATTCAGATGGATGACAAGTCTGGCAAAATATAAGGATGGACAAATTCTATGTAGGGCACTTATTTATGTCCAGATGCATATGCTGTTTCTTACTGATTGCTTATCTTCTTCACATAAGCAGTCACAGGCCTGGAGTCACAATCACATAGTACAATGCTTCAGCGGTCAAAGAACCTTCTATTTGATGCAATATTGAAACACTGCTTGCTTCTTTATTAAAATGTTGGTTTGTTGTTGATTTTCCTTTATCTTGTTATTCACATTCAGAAGTTAATAGATAGCATCAAGATTTATCAGGGAGAATAGCAAAGGGAGTTGCTAAATCAAAGGCTTATAAAACGTCTTTCCCAACTGAGTCAGAAGGTTTATTAAGTTCAACCCTCACACCTTTTTCACCTGCGGAAATATGAAAAAGAAATCAGTATTATTTTTCAGCATGCATTTAAGTAGTCTAGAGAACTGCTACCGTATTTTCCAGATTAGCTTTCAGAGATTACTTCAAAGATTGCCTAGTACATATGATTGAGCAAGACAGATATTGTTGTGTACATGCTCTGTATCCCATGCTTTGTAAAGTTAACGAGGCGTGGTTACTCATAATCTCTGAAACTAGACATGACTTGGCTGCCCAAGTAGAAAACCGGATACTTCACATCACACGGGCAGTCCTGAAGCTCATCATCTCAGCCTTTATAAAGGTTTAAGACTGGCCAACTGAGAATCTGAGGATATTGTCCACTACTCGGTATCAGAATACCCGGAGTTTTTGGGTAACTACCTTTGTAAAGAAACTTTGAGGGATTTTTAAATTGCAACATTCCATTTGCCTTGCTGCTAAAAAAAATAAATCGGCAAACAACCCCACCAACCAAACCACACCACACCTCTTCTGTCCTTCTGCTTCCTAAAAATTGACCTAGAGAACTTCAGGTACCCCGAATAAAAGTTTGACTATCAAACCATTAACAGACACAGTATCCCATATTCAAGAAAAATTCACACATATTCTGTATGGCTTTAGTTAGACTGACACTAAGCCAAAAATCAACAGTTTTCTAATTTATGACATTTTATTGCATAATATTAATATATTCTATCGTTAGTAGAAAAATAAAAAGCACCTCGCGCAATTCTTGCTGCTGATACAGAGCAAAGAGCACGATTTTAACTGCAAATGAAAATTGAAACCACAACGATGTGACAGTAGAAATCAATTACACAACAAGCTGATACTGAAATTTAAACAACCCCTCCAGCTCAGCCTTCCTTCCTTAAGAGCCTGCAGTTTAGGGGAACCGGAGGGCAGCACCCTCCCTGCGGACACAAGCCCACCCGAACCGCTTTCCTGCTCCGAAAGGGCAGCGGCCGAAGCCGCAACAGAGACAAGCGAAGCAGCTCTGACCCGGCAGGGCTGGCTGCAGGAGCTGCGCGGTCGCACGCGTGTGACCCGAAGGGCGGTTTAGCGACAGACAGGCTTCCTGCGGAGACCAGGCGGGCGTTATCCGGCATTCCTGACCGCCTGGGAAGCCACCGTGCCTCGCCAGGTACGCAGCACCGAGCAGCGGGCCAGCCTGCCCGGCTGCAGCCAAGTGCCAGGCAGGAGCTGCGTCGCTCTCGCCCACTCGCAAAGTCACCCCCGCTGCACCAAGGGGAGCGGAACTAAACTGCAGCTTTCCCAGCCGAGAGCTCTGGGGCTACTTAGGAGCTTCGGCTGCCTAACAGCAGGGAATGGAAATCTCCTTCGGAAAGGGCTGGCACGTGGCTTCAACGTCAGCAGTTTCGGAGGTCTTGACAAAACCGTGGAGAAACTGGCCCCGTGCGTGTGTGCACTCGCAGTACACCTGGGTTTTGGGTTATTTTTACAAGTACTGTAACAAACCAAATTGCGAAGGCGATTACAAGCGTGACAGCGATCCTAGGCCATTTTTCCTCATAATGCTAATTTCAACAGGAAAATTAGATCAACTTCCTCTTGAAGGAGAAGCCAGAAAAGGAAAATAGATGCTAGATATGTGGAATTGGAAATGGAGGAAGTAACTCCATTCTTTGATTCCAGATTTTAATTTCAGGCTTTTGTTTTTCCAATATAGAGATTCTAGTCAAGTTAAGTTGCATGCACTTGTTGAATCACTATTATTTGATCAAAACTCTTTCCAGGGCGCTCAGTTGTGCAGTGCCTCACAGTCCGAGAGGAAGTGTGAGCAGGACACGGCACTGACCTCAATTTCTCAAGTCCCTGCCCAGCAGTTCAACCACTGGGTCACCTTCCCAGCAAAACCTGACTCTGAGTTACACTGTTTTTCTTCCCCTTTTTGTGCACAGGGTGGGTCAAGGAGATGAGGCTGAGCTACTTAGCTATTCTTCCCACCACTAACCTCCCCCCCTAAAAAAAAGAACACATAAGACATTAACAAGAGATTACCTGTTAGATATTTAACTTTAGCTCGTGCTCTTTCATCTGCATCAAAATACCACACTGTTATTGCGTACCTAGGGAAATGGATGGAAAAAAGAACTCCTGAACTATGCAGAAAACAACAACAGTGAAGCACTTGACATAAAACACAACCTAAATGAGCAGATACCTTCCACAGTCTGACAGAAGATTTCATAAAGCACAACGTAAGCAGGTGTAGTGGGGTTTTCTCCTATTAGTAGGTATTGTCTGAACAGTCAATGAAAGGGTGACACTGATGCTGTAAGTTTATGCTGCTTTTTCCTGATGTGTTATTACAGTTCTTGCCTGGAACTAGTAATACAGTCTCTGTATCACCTTGCCCTGTGACCTCACCTTTTACTTCACTCTGTCAAGACCACCACCGAGTCACACTGCAAGGACCTCTTTTTATGAACGTTCGCCCTAAGGGAAAATTAACTAGCCCTTCTTACACAGCTCCTCTGGTTTTCCATTGCACACAGAGTATTTAAATCTGAAAAGCCAGCTACTGAGAAAAGATTTTAAGGAGCTTTACTAAATGGCATTTCACCCTCTGATTCTGCTCAGAGCACAAAGCAGGAGGAGAGAGCAGTACAGACTCCCAAAAGGCTGCAAGAGGACATTGCTGATGGCAAATTCAAGTTACTTCTTGCAAAGGTGTTACCTCTTGCAAAGGTGTTACCTCATAGCTCCAGTCAATGTTTAGTGCTCTGCCTATCCAAACGTGTTGTGACACGGGCAACAGGATGCCTGGAATAAGGACTCCCAATGATTGCCCTCTATCTGGAAATGCCACTCAAGATGCGTGGGCAGTGAATGCTACCTTTACCATCATCCACTGTCCTATATTGAGGGACAAAAGAGATATCAAATTCCCCGTGAGACTCAGACTGGGAGCAACTCCTCTAATACTCCAGAGAAGTAAAAGATTTGTTTATCAACAAACGTTTCTGCTCCACAGCCCTCTCCCAGTTCCCCAACTAGAATGTGGTGTCTTATGTTTGACAACTCTCTCCCAACAAGAGGGGACATAAAACTAAGTACGTAGCCAATCTTTCAGTAACACAGTAGGCGCTAAGGACAAAGGGAAGGGAGGAAAGTGTAAAGCTATTACAGAGAAATAACGAAGACAATACCCCTTGGCTAAGGTGAGGACTGCTTATGGCTCTGTGTGCTCCTACACAGTTCTGCCAAGTACACGCTCATAAACTTCTAGCGCTTTCAGTCCTCCCTCTTACCCACCCAAGAGGATGTTTTCTCCAAAATTAAGAGATGAGACATTGATACATAATCAGCAGCACAGCAGAAACCTAATCAATCAGTAGAAAAAAAACCCTTCTCATCATACTGCAACTAGAACTGTATAGGTAAAGACCTGGGATCAGGCCATAATTCACAGTGTCACTCATTTCTCATTAGGATTTGTTCATTTCTTGATTAAAGAAGCATCATGCAATTGTACAGAGAGTCCATCAGTCCTACCTTGTAGCAAATGCTGGCTGTACTTCATGAGGGTTGCGGCGATCAGACCAGAAGAATAGCAGTCTATCAAATTTGGGTTCAATATCAGCAAATTGGGCTTTACCTTCTGGAAATATCCGAAGGATGCCTCCACTTACCTACAAATTAAATATTTAAAACCAGTGCTTGAAAACAATGTCTCATTGTATTCAAAATACTGAATGCCGTATTGGAAAATATTTCAGACACATGGAACTGATAAGCCTTTATTAGATGCTACAGAAATGATGAATCTACATCTTTCTGCTGAAATGTTTCATTTAACAAAACGTTTTACACATTTTTCACTGTGGAATTTCAGAATGCTTGCAAATATTAAACCTCTATTCATATTTAAGCTGTGGTTTTAGAATTTATTTTTTTTTAGCTGCATTACCTACTCGCAAAAAATGATGAGACTGACTGATACTACACAGGTGGCTAAAAATATGTCAATACATATGAGAGAAATGTATTTCACATCCAAGTTTCACCCTTTCCCATTTAAAAGATTGTCTCATTTAACAGCAGCACAAGTTTATGTCATGCCTCTATAATTAAGATGAGAAAAGGCTAGGAAACTTCAAACTAAAGCTTGCATCCCTATTACTCCTGTTCTATATAGATCTCTTCAGTCCTTTGAAATAGCTGGACCTATCTATGAATGCCCAGAAAATTATTTTGGGTCAATTATTTTTAAGTCACATTAACTTCTTCCTACCGATGGTATTGATGTTGCTAAAGCTAATTATAGATAGCCACCATAGGCCTTCATGGGAAGATTGTAACAGTGTGAGTACTAACAAGATAAATTGATACAAATGACTGTTTTTTATTTGTGATCTAAATCAGCAAACAAGTGACTATTTAGATCAATTTGTTCTCATAAAGAAAGTTTGAGCTCCTTTCTTTGCTAACCAATATACTTGGTAATATATTAATTTGTAATTTAAAATAGACTTTGCAGGAAATGAGATACCTGTGTTCATAAATTACATATCCAGCTAGTAACTTTTTCACTGTTACTATAAAAATGCAATTTGCTTGACTTCTACACTCTAGTGCGTATTAAATTATTTCCCCCCCCCAGGAGAGAAACCATAAATCAACTAAAAATGCCCCAAAGCTGCATTTTAAGATGTTTAGTCCAACCAGCACACTTATATGTGAAGATGCTATCATAGCAAAAAAGTCTAGTAATTTATTTCCTAATTGAAAGATTAAATCTGACATTTCAAAGAGGAAGTCAGAAGCAGAAAGCTTCAAGCCCTTCATTTCTGACTCAGCTTTCCAAACTACCAGTTTTATGTACAGTTTTATGTACGTGATTGGTGTCAGTCTCATACAGCTCTTAAAAGAAACGGACAGCACTCAAGAGAAAAGAAAAAAAAAAGAAAGAAGGAAAATTCACAGCTGCAACTGGTGTTATCCATATCTGGTGCACCCAGCTCACAGAAAACAGCTGCTTACGTGCACTTTCACATGTTACTTCCTACATATGATAGAAGTACCAGTAGTTTATCATCTTCTTTCATATACAAGGACAATGAACTTCTCTATAGCTAAATGCATAGCAATCAAGGAATAAAGAAAGATGTCTTTGCATTACTCTCTCATGCTTTCAATACAGTTAGTTATGTCCATTCTTCAAATCTACCTAATCCCACTGAATCACTACGAAAAGCCCTAGTAAAAAGTTCCTTTATCATAGTCACTACATCTATGGAGAGTTTTGAGTCACTGGTAGTAAATTCTTAGACCATGTGAACTGTTTTATAAATCCTTATCTATTGTATACTCTTCATTTACAATACAAAGACTCCTGCTGCTTTGAACTATATTGATACAGCAGTAACTATGACACTTGGCTTATTTGAAACTGCTCCCAAGGTACAGTGTCTCTCTTTTTATAAGCATACTTAAGTCATCTAGTGGCACTAACAGTAAACTCAAGATTCAACAGGAATGAAAGTAAAAATAAACTGACCGCCATTATCTTTCAAACATCCTTTATCTACTCTTTGTGCACATCTGTGTGTGGGTGTTTACCAGACAAAAAATGTACAGTAAGTTGTGTAATTAGATCTAATTTATGAAACTTGGATACCAGCAGATACTTCTATGTATAATTAAGAATCGTACATGAAAAACATGCAATTTTCCTTCAATCTCACTGTGAAGGAGGCCAGGAAAAAAACTTCCTCATCTCTATCTGCTCTCATCAACAGTAGAATCAGGGAGGCAAAGGAAACCCACAGTTAACATAATGTAAGAACACAACTAAGGCATGGAAATAAGGCCATGAACAAAGACCTGTAGCAAAAGTAGATTAGCAAATATATGTCAAAAAGAAAAAAGTTAGAACAGATTTGTTGCATACCTTGGCATCCCAGTCTTTATTAAGATAATATATACATGTAACACATCTTCCGTCTCCATTTGGATTATCAACATGGCGCACATATCCTGTTCCGTTGCCTGGATAGCAAGCCACCATAGCCTACAGTCAAAGAATCAAACAGGAATTAATTTTATCTGTGTGTTAGGAAAAGGTCTACATTTTATCTAGATTACTTCCTAAGTAATTCATACATAAGCAACAGAAAAAATAATTTTGCACAAATAGGAAATTTTTTATATATATATATATATCTGTATTTTCTTTCTAGTTAAAAACTGGTTTTGAAACCAAACAGGTGTCTCTACAAGAAAGGCATGAAACACATTGAGAGGAACACTGCTGATTAAGGTGTGGAAGGTGGGGCTCCTCCCATGTTGTGGCTAATCCTTCAGATTTCCCTCTGAATGAAATCCAAGGGAGGAAAAAATGTCTTGTATAGAACTAAGTAGTATGTGCTTCTCCCTGTGATAAGAATAGTCATTTTCTAAACTCAAGTTTAGAGACAGTCTTTTTATTTTTCTTCTTTGTGTTTCCAATGCAAAAAAGCCCTCCTCAAAAAGTAGCATCAAACCATTATTAGGAGAGTTTTTAGACAAGACCATTAGCCCATCTTACTCGATCACTCCAAGTGCATTCTTGGGCTTGTGTTTTGTCCTGTACATAGGAGGTCTTTGAACCTTTGTTGAAACAAGCCTACATGTACAACAAAAACATCCTTTTTAGTCAAGAAGTGAGAAATTGAAAACAGACACCGAAGAGTAACCTGCAATAACTTTCTGACATCAAACGATTCCCAGTACAGTAGTATAGTTAACTTCCCTTGCTGCACTTAGCTCAGCTGACTTGAAAGACCCCTAGAAGGTTGCTTGGTTTCTGAGTCTTCAGACATGCGGATGTGCCTGTGAAACAAACTGGCCACCCTGATAGAGGACAACCTGATTAGCTTGATTAGCTATCAGTTCACGTGGCTAGATTGTTGTATGGCACATCCCTGTATCTTTACGCATTCTCTGGAAATAGTAATCATTTCAGGTTTTTGAGAGATCAGAATAAAGTTCTCCAGGTGAACTCATCCACTGCGGTACACTGATGTCTGCAGTGACATTATCCTATCTGCAAAAAGCTGTAACATGAATTTAAAAGTAAAGCAAAAAAAAGTGAGTTTCTATGAAAAATCCAATACACTACTAACCTCAATGTCTGGTGTCTTAGAAAAAACAAAACAAAAACTTTTAAACACGATCATTCCTGTCCAGATTTAGCCTGCTTAAGTTAGAATAAAGTCAGGCTTCTCGATTGCAAGCTCTTCCACCTATCTTACATAAAATATCAAAGTTGTATAATTAGATACAGAATGTTCAGGGTTGGAAAGGACCTCAAAAGATCATCTAATCCAACCCTCCTGCCAGAGCAGGACCACCCAGGAACATGTCCAGGTGGGTTTTGACTCTCTCTGAAGAAGACTCCACAACCTCCCCGGGCAGCCTGGTCCAGTGCTCGGTCATCCTCACTGTGAAAAAGTTTCTCCTTATGATTACATGGAACCTCCTATGTTCCAGCTTTCACCTCTTGCTCCTTGTCCTATCATTGGATGTCACTGAGAAAAGCCTGGCTTCATCCTCCTGACACTCACCTTTTATGTATTTATAGACATTAATGATGTCACCCCTCAGTATTCTCCAAGCTAAAAAGACCCAGCTCCCTTAGCCCTTCCTCATAAGGGAGATGTTCCACTCCCTTAATCATCTTTGTGGCTCTGCGCTGGACTCTTTCAAGCAGTTCTGTGTCCTTCTTGAACTGAGGGGCCCAGAACTGGACACAATATTCCAGATGCAGCCTCACCAGGGCAGAGTAGAGGGGG
>WTSP01016947.1:13065-26405 GCA_025331215.1 Actenoides lindsayi
GGCTTAAGCGCAGCCTCCACACCAGGGGCTGTTCTGTTGAGGGCAGATTTTCTTTGAGGTAGTTTCTACTTTCCGAAAGCACTTTGCACCATTTCTTAATCTGCCCGCATCTGCACTTTAGGTTGCAGCAGCCTCTTCATATTCTCCCTGGATGGGGCAAGACGGGAAGGGCACAGTGCAAGTCTCCTAAAATGGAAAAGAAAAAACTAAGTGATATCTGGCCTGAAACGGTTTTAGATTTCTCTTGGAAAAAAAGAAACTTTTTAGTGGTCTTTTACTTCTGGGAGCATGGTTTCCCTCCCCAGTGAGAAGCATTTTGTGTCAGCTGTTTCTATATTAAAAAAAAGCCTCCTGAAATAACTGTTCTTAACTTGTCAGCATCTGGCAGCCTTCTCCTGGTGCAGCAGGCGAGGCGAAGGTCCCGCGCGAGGGGCTGGCCACCCCAGCTCGGCCCCGCGGAGGGGGTGCCCGGCCCGGCCCCCCTGGATCGCCCCGTGGTTGCTTCTGGTGTGCCTGGCCTCTGCACGCTCGCCCCGATTAAATTTCTCTTCTTGGCAGTCCATTAAACCTCCCAAAGTGATTTGTTCTCCCCAGAGACTGAGAGGGGGTGGAAAGGTAAAAAGAGAAAGGAGGAGGAAAATAAAGAAGGGCTGGCGGGGGGAGAGGGTGAACCAAAAATGAGTAAAACAGAGCTGCTGAATCCAATAGCCAAGTATTACATTATAGACTCCCAGCTTGGATATAAACAGAATGTTTCCTTAGAGCAGAACTGCATCCAAAAGTTAGAAGACTTGTTTTGCAGAGCTGAAGCAGGCGCGCTCTGCCCCGGCCCAGCCTGGGGAGCGGGAGAAGGCGGCTTTGCCCCTTGAACCCCTCTCTGCACACCCGGGCAGTTTTGAGGGGCTGATTGTATTCCACAGTTGGACCCTTGGGTGATTTCTGCTGCTCGGGACGGGCAGTTGGCCGTCCTGGCTTCGGCAGACATCGTGTCTCTCGTGGCGGCCGAGTTGTCCTCAGGTCAGGCCCGTGGGGGCTGTCGCGGCGGCTGCGTCTGGAAGAGCCCAGCCCCTCATGTGAGGACAAGCGCTGTGTTCTGCCACCCACCTTGGCTCTGCTGGCTCAGCTGCCTGCCTCCATCTATCCAGTTCCTGGGCCAATTTCCATCATCTTCTCATAGCACCGTGTTGCCTTTCCGTGCATCTCGAGGGCCCTGATTTGATGTGGCCTGGTGTGAGCAGGCAGCTTTGGGGGTAGGTTGGTCAGCATTGCTAAATGGGGTGGGGTTTGCGGGCGACGGGCACAGCACTGTGACAGGGACTGCTCTGCAGCGGCTGCCCCGACAGCCCTCCAGAGGGGCCGGGGGCAGAGCAGGGCAAGGCTGGGTCTTCTGCTGGGTTGCAGGTCAACCGCTTCCTTGGGTATGAGGAGGCCGTGCCTCTTACAATATCATTCAGCTAAATGAAAAACGTTTTCCATCAAAAACCCATGCCAAAAGAGCGTGAATGTTGTCACCAAAGTTAATAAAAGTAAGGAAATTAATACTTATGGTTGACCTCCAATACCTAGGCACAGTGGGGTGTAGCAAGGAAGTAGTTAGAAAGGCACCATGGTGAGCCTTAGCAGTGAATTACCTTATTTTTATTAACTTTCTGACAACCTCAGTGAATTTCCTTTCTTTTTATGAAGTGATTAAAAAAGCTAATCAGATCTTGTAATTAAAATACATAATTACATAATCTCAGAGTTTTTCATAATTACTGTACATGGTAAATATTGTTACCTGATAACACTTTGCACAAAAATTCGACAGGAATTTGTGTAGGATGGTTAGGAGGTATCCGCTTTCCAGTGCTTGCAATGGAAGCTTCTCTAATGACATTAGATAGATAGTAAAATGTTTTAAAATGGAAAATATAGCAGAACTCTGAAATGATGACTCAATTGTCTTTTTTTTAATGCTTTTGTACATACGGGGCAGCTGGTATGTGTGCTTCTGTGCAGTTATAATGGCTCTTTCCTTTGTGCTCACACCTCTGCTTCCTATTTTGTTAGGCACCACCTACTGGAAAACAGGTGTTTTGATCCAAAGCAACACAGTAAGGATAAAATCAGATCAGATCCAGTGACTGGATTAAGATGGAGTCACTCTTAAGCCTGCGTACAGTGACTTTGGGTTAGACATGGTGTTGCAACCTGCCTGCTGTCAGGTAGCCAGGAGGTCTGGGGCTCTGGTTGTATTCATAGGAAATCTGAAGATACAAGTTATGATAAACCCAAATAATGGGAAAATTGATTAAAAAATTAAAACAGTGTGATGTGCCTTTAACAATCAACTCTGAGGAATCCAGGACCTCAAATTCTAAAGTGAATAATTTGAAATTGTACAGTTACTGCAGTATGTTAGTCTAATATTTACTACTCGGAAGATTGGTTTTATACTCAGATGCTGTATGACTGAGGTGGAGTTTCCCTTTTTCAACAGAAGACATTGAACTCCTGTCTTAAATGCAGACAGATAATTCCATCTTGGTGGGGAGCCGAGGCTGGTGCTTCCATAACTCTTGGGGCTCATACTTTCATGTGCTAAACTGAGTATGAGATCGAGGAAATGGAATTCAGTTTCACAAGTAATTCTGGCTAAATGTGTGAGGAAGCAGTTACTGAATTTTCATTCAAAGCATTCAGTTGCCCATTTTTGTTCATTTTTGCAAGGGTGAAATGGGCTAAAGATCCTATTTCAGACAGCAGTCCAGGTTATCGGTGGCCAGAAAATTGTTTTATCCTGAAATTTGTTGCCTTAGTGGCAAGAACTGAATTAAATAATAGAAAAGCCTTGACCAAAAAAAAAAAAAAAAAAGAAAAAAATTTGAATTGTATCTGAAGTACCTTGTTCTGTCAGTCTGCTATGGGTGACAGTCTGTGGTTCTGTCTGGACAGGGAGCTTTGACTGTGGGTCTGGGAAAGGGGCACAGCAAACCCAACTGCGTTCCGGGGAAGGGGCAAGGCATCTTTGGTACTTAGGAGTACTTAGGACAGTAGGGTTTTTTTGTAAGTGAAGCTGGTCTGAACTTTACAACTCTTTGTGTTGTTTATGAAAACAAAAATATTTCATTTATTCCCCAAATTTAAATTGCTCACTTGTTTATGACGGGCTGCTTCTTTTAGACAGCCAATGTGTGAGTTTATGCAGCTTAAAAGTCACTGTTTTTCCCCTTGGTGACGGTAGGGATGGGATGCAGTCTCTTCAGGTAGCTGCTACCTGCACGCCCGTAGTAGGGTTTGGTAACCCCTCTCTGCCCCACTGTACGTGGCGTTCCCGGGCATATGAGATATTCCACACCAGAGATTTAGGTGCAGGTGCAAAACCTTTTCATATCCGGAGAAAAAGAACAAAACAATTGTGAATTTACTGGGGACACACACGTGTGTTTCCAGCCATTCATTGTCAGGAGATGTGGTTTTGGACATGTCTGTTTCTGGAGGGGCATGTGCGTGTCTATCCAGGCTCTGACATCTGATTTCCATAAGAGGCTGTTGGGTTGGGTTGGGTTTTTTTCTGTTCTTCTGTGTTTTGTTGTTACTGTTTTGGGGTTTTTTGGACTGTTTTCCTCTGTAGGAAACATGCCCCTGCCCCAAACACCCACCTCCAGCTTCCACCCACTTTTTAATATAGTGAACTTCTCTGTAGAAATCTGAATGCTTTCTGTACCTGTAGTATCAAGATTCATTTTTCTAGGGTAAATTCAATCTCTCTCTCCCCACTGCCTCCTCTCTCCTTTTTCTGAGTTGTTTAGTCTATTCACGTTCCCAGATAGGCTTTTGTAAGTATAGCCTGTCCTCATTTTGTGGGTAGAGTTAGAGAGAAAGGTACTGACTACAGCTTTTCCCTTTATTTAATTTCATTCTCTAATACCAGTGCCATGCCTGTGTGAGGCTGCTCTCAAATGGAAGGAGTGCTGTTTGGGAGAGACAGTGGGGAAAGAGGTATTTGTTTGCAAGTGCCAAGATGTTTGCTGTCCCTCCTTCTCTTCAGGTATAAATTGAGATGATTCAATGTACGCTCCAACTGTAATTTTAATCCCATTTAAACAAATAATTGTGCTCTGTACCTTTCTTCATTATAAATTCACTCTCTCGTGTATCTGCGGCCAAAGCATAGAGGCAGTTACTAACTAGAATAAATTGTACAATTCACATTTGCAGGGGGAAAAAACCAAGGACAGACAAGTGGTGAGAAGGAAACCTACGCTGTTGGTTAAACCAGAGCTGGGTGTATTTGGACTGTGCCCAGCCTGAGCCTGTGTTACAGAATCCAGGGAGAAGACGTGGTTGCTGTTAGGGATCTGGAAGGGAAGCGCCGTCCTGTTCCAGTAGGTGGGCAGAGTGTGGTACCTGCAGCTGAGGCTGGAAGTGCAGCCAGGGCTGGAGGGGAGGTTTCTGCCGGGCTCCGCGTGTCTCTTGGCAGGAGCACAGCGGGGCCGGAGGGGCTGTTGTCTCCTGGTTGGATTGGCTCTGGCTCCCCAGCTGCGCTCCCCCTGCCTGCCTGCACTGATGAGCATCCTCCCTACGGGAGGCTTTCTGCGGAGCATGGTCGGTGCTGACTGACATCCTGAGAAGCCCCTAAAGAATTTAGAGAGGTTTGAAAAGTCTCTCTGCAGGCTCACGGTGTAGGAGACGGGGCACGGCGTGGGCTGATCTCACCTCACCGGCCGGTGCCCGCGGGAGAGGGCTGCCGGTGCGACCCCGCGATGCGGCACAGCGGGCACCGCTGGCTCAGCCCGCGCGGGCGCTCGGCGAGGGCGGGCAGGGGACCCCTCCTCGGGCCGCGCTGGCCCGGGCCCTGGGCAGGCAGACCGGAGCTGTCGCCGCGGCTCTTCTTTGGGAACCCTGAGAGCGCAGTGGCACCGTTTGTCATTGGGCCCTGCAGGCAAAAGGGCAAAACCGAGCTGGAAGCAGAGAGCGGCTTTCAGCTGACGGTGTTGTCATGGGGTGCAGTGCAAGTCCGCAGAGCACAGGTGCCAGGTCACTGCTGGTTAGGCTTGAAAGGTGTCTCACGCGGCACGTTTGTTGGAGGGCAACACTGATGTACTGAGGAGGGTTCTGACCGGGTGGCACTTTTGTTTGGTTGATTGGTTTAGAAGTAATTTCTTATTTAAAATGATGGATGCTGTTAGTGAAAAAGAAGCAGCGTTACCATACAGTGTGGAATACGTGTCTCTCCCAGGCAAGGCATGCTGTTTGGCTTTCATCTTGTATAGCACAAAATCTATAGTTATTTTATTTTTAAACCCTTCAGTTCTTTCTGTCAGGTATTGATAAGTGGAGAACTTCCTTCCCAGCTCTGTTTAATGCACTTTCCCTCGGGCCAGTCACTAACACGGTGCAGATTCATGGCCGATATTTACTTAAGTGGTACTTGGGAATGTGCTTCATATTCAGCAGTATGCTCTTATATTTGAGGGTGTTCTTTTTTAATTTTAAGTGAAATACCTGTTTTTAAATTGTTCACTAACAAACCCAGAGTCTGAACTAACTGCGTTTTGCCATAACACCTACTGTCCCCAAGGAATGGGACATTTGCTTAGCTGGAGTAAAACCCGTCTCTGGGCTTGGGTTAGGCAGAACTGGCAGCTTCATTAACTCCAGGGGTACCTGCTGGGCTCACTGGGGCACATGAGCCCCTTCAAAACCATGTGGGTGAAGGCCTGAAGGAGTTGCACTCGCCAGACTTGTGGAAGCTGGGATGTCCACAAGTGCAGTTTCATTTCCATACACGGTGTTTGCATGAAATCTTGACTCTGAATTCATGAAAGGAACAGGGAATATGTGCACCTTTATGAAAATACCTCTATGTCAGACTAGCTGTATTCCATGTTTATGTCATTAGAGTTTTCGGAAGTGTTTAGCGATGGCTGTTCCTATTGATTTTGATAGGACTGATGTGAATACACAACACATTTGGAAATCAAACCAGTAATGTATATGCATAGCTATAAAACAGGTTACTCGATACTGTCTGTCACATGTAATTTACTGACATTTCTTGCCTTGTTCTTTGAAGGCAGTATAAAATCTGGATGTTGTTGTTTTTTACTGTTTGTTTATTGCTGAGTAATTTCAGCCAACATGTGTTTTTCAGCATTAGGTCTATTCATCATGAACATCAACCCATTAAGTTTGAAAGTGCGTCACAGTTTTCCCACCTAGATCAAAATGAGAGTCTGGAACAGCCTACTCTTTCTAACTTAACAAGCTGGTTTTATTTTCCCCTGCAACTTGCTCTAATAATATGACCAGCTTTAAATTCCTCAGGCTGGAAAGCTTGGCACTATAGTCCTGTGAAGGGCTGAGGTTTGTAACATGAGGTTTTTCTGGGGTTTGGAACATGGCAATTGACATCTCTTCTACTGAGCACTGATGGAAAACACTCATTTAGGAGCAAAAGTCCGTTCTTGGGAAAGCATGTTTCATACATTAACGGCGGGGACTGCAAACCCATTTTTCTAGAGGGCAGGGCACTGCATAGAATTAGTTGAAGATCTCATCACAGAAAGCCATTCTAGCAATTCAGTCACTTTTGGTGACCCCAGCCAGAAGACACAGAGCGTTTGTGGCATCTGAACCCAGTTTTCTCCCTTCTTAGTGGTTGATTTTTTTACTTGGAGTTGGTACATGGCCTGAAAGTTGAAATAGAGTTCTGCAGAAGTGGAAACACCACTCTTAATATGGTCTGCCAGCACAGGAGGAGGTAAATGCATTTGTCTTAGCAGTAACAGCAGCTTACCATAGAGGTCTTGGCAAAACTCTCATTGTCCTAGTTTGCCACTGCCCCAGTTTTACAGGCACTTGCTTCTCCTGACTGCTGCCCACACCATCAAAATGAGCTCTGACTTGATTCTGCACAAGCGGAATATCCTGTGGGAAAGTGCTGCCTGTCCTTGTCAGTGCTGGCTTCCAGGGCTCCCAGCTCACCGTGCAGGATGTGACCCTTAAATGAATTTCATGAATGAGCTAAATGGATTGTAATTGATGGCTTAATCTTCACTTGAAAGTCCAATTCAGAAACACGAAAACGAGCACAATAAAGCATTAAATTAAATCACACCAGTCTGGTCAGTTCATACAGAAAAGTGTGTCTCTCTTTAACTTCAGCGTCTGTATTCATTGGGTTCCTCCAAACAGCAGCTAGTCTGTGTTCCTGATGCTCAGTTGTGGGCATGAACTGAGGGGAAGAGCTCGAGCTGAGACTGTCTGAGCGCACGTGCCTGAGGGTGCTCTGCAAAACAGCCTGGGAACAGGTGCCCACTGTATTTGAGAGCTGCCTGATCAAATGGGAGGGAGGAAATTGTAAATCTAGGAAATTCATCTCGTGTGTTTCATCCCACCAGAAAGGCCCTTCTGCCGGCCACATCTCCACGAGTGATTCAGTCTCGATGCTCGGGGTTTGTGCTGTATGGGAAGCACCCTCCCTGCTAATGGTAACGAAACACCAGGGAAGGAAAACATCTTTCTGTACAGGCAAGAAAAGGGCTTTCCTCCCGGGTATTGCAGAGACCTTTATGGAGGCTGATGCTTTTCCACCGCTCCTGGCTGGATCTTTGGCTCTGCGAAAGGGGCAGCACAGGGGCCAGAGGTGACCCCGGCCCTGCTGTGACGAGGGCAGGCTCTGAAATCTGTCACGAGGTCTGCTCAGAACATTGCAACTGCCTCGCTTGTGTCTTTAGGTTTAGATAAAAAATGAAGCAGGCAAAGCTCTTAACTGCTGTGTGTTGTCTCTTTGTTTTGTGTAATCAAGTGCTGAAATCATGATAAATGTTGACATCAAGTAGCAAGAAGTGCAGAACATAATTGTGTGAGCGCGAGGCCAGTAGGGTCATACGGAGTTTGTGTTCTGGCTAGCGTAATGTGAGGAAATAGTACTAACAATTAGCATAAGTATTACCATTTCTTATAACTAATTTTGTAACTAATTATTATAAGTAATAATTATTCTACTAGGATTATTTTCCTAAGGGCTTTGTCATTCCTTGTGTTTGAAGTTGTACACGTCCTAGCTGAAACTCTTAATTTTATAGTATTCTCTCGGTGTGACTCTTGCACCCGTGATGTGCCCGAGTGCCCCCTCGCACCCTTTAGTTCTCCTCCGTCTGCCTTACGAGGGGTCCTCTCGCTGACTGCTCGCGGGTCTCCAAGCGGCAGGAATGGCCCAGGGCCCTCGAGGTAGCAGGGTAAGCACCAGCAGCAAGGGATTAACATCTCGCTGTTCACTCATTGATGATTTTGCCGCTGTCGTCTTCTAATCTCGCTTAAAAAAAAGGCGGCGTGCATTTGAATGCTTCTGAAGAGCAAATCGCTGGGAGAACTAGACGTGCAATCCAGCGTTTTGGTAGAAATAGGGTGAGTTGTTATTGATTCACAGAGCACGACAAAACATCACTGCATGAATTAGCAAACAGCTGTTTCTAATTTGAGTTTAGAACTGTACACAGAGGAACTTGTTTTAGTGTTCACTCCTTTCATTTATAATGAATTTTAATTACCGCTACAGGTGAGAAAAATGTAGAAACAAGCTTGTATCTTGTGGAAGAAACAAAGGAGAGACAGATGCTAACAGATTTACAGTCTGTGATAAAAGGAATGTTTTGGTACACTTTACATGTAATTAGAGTGCAGCTGTTTTCAGTCCCAAGTCCATGATGCACAGCAGAATATAGTATCTGCTGCTTTTCCAAAGGGAGTAAAGAAAAACAGTGATTCAACTCTGAAAGCATTTAGTTTATTCCTAGATCTGACATAAAACTTTGTCCTCCACCCCTTATTATGCCATTTATTGAAGTGTGAAATAACTTATTTAATGATATTTTAATTTTTGTTACCAGAAACATACAGACTGTTTGACATGAGAAAAAATAATCTTAAAGCTAACTTTCTGATTTTATCCTCTGCCTAGAATTACGTATCAGCCTACAGGGTAATGACCATCGGGTCGTTACTGAGTCTCCAGATCTCTGCTAATGGGAGACAAGGGCTCAGGCGTGCGTTACTCTGGCTTAACAAGTTTCTGTGTATCAACTAAGATTCAGCTGACATCTTTATGCCTACCTATAACCTGCAGCATAAAGAAGACTAATTAGATGTATCTTTGATCACTACAGAAAGGTTTGAACGAGGACGGAGAGGTTTAAACTGTCTCTGTGTAACTTTATCTGCGGCAGACGTCCCGGCAAGTTTAATGTTTTGAATTCTGCACTATGTCTCGTCCTGATTTTGTAATTCTAAATACCAAGTTATTCTCTGCATGAGAAGAAAAATTAGATTATATATACTTTCCACTGAGCGAGACGTCTGTCTTTATTTGTAAAAAAATTCACTTAAAAATGAAGTGCAGCGCAAAGCTGAGAAGTTGGAGAAAGAGTCGCTGTTAGTAATTTAGTCCAACAAAAATGCTTGCCACATCAGCATATCATTAGGTATAGCTGTCTTTTTCTTAAGTCACAGATCCTACTGAAGGCACTGCCTGTGGTGCCACTTAGATTAGCACCTCTTAGGTTTTTTATCCAATTTTAGGTTTGCTTTGAACATTGTAGATAGATTGTTATATATGTATTTAAAAAAAATGGCGTAGCGCCTTAAAATAAAAAGCTACAAAGACTGTTTTGTGAAGACGCCAATGTTGCTGAAGTCTGAAGCTGCGCATAGAGTTCTTCAGAGCAGCCTGAACTTCCCGGGGCCTCTTCTTGGTGCCTTGGCTACGGGGGGCTCGACCAGTTCTGGGGGACAGTTGCACAGTGTTTTTGTCGGGATGATTCTAAGCGATTTGTAGGAATCTTTTATCCGTTGTTCAGTGTGGTGTGCTGGAGTGCACGTTGCTGCTGGGTTTGTCTCAGCAGTTACCATACCCTTCAGAGATAGGTGCAGTGTCAGCATAACAAGGCTTTCGTTGCCACAAGAGCTGCCGGTTCGCAGTCCACTATTGCCTCCTGTGACACAAGGAACAGAACCGTTCAGTGCAGCCAATAGATGCACAGAAAATTGGGGTTGGAACATTAGTGATATTTTTTATTATTTACTTTGCTGTAACTGTGCGGGAAACGTGCAGGAAAATGAGGCTAAACACTCCAACAACAACAACAACAAAATAAATTAAAGAAGCTGTCACGGTGCCCTGAAAATATTGAAAATTAAACCATTTGCTACGTACACTTGATTTGCATTATTTCTCACCAGCACTGCAGTGTAAATGAGCAGCGTGTTCTATGTGAGGTTCTTACTATAATCCACTGTAATGATCTATCCTTGCCTTTAATACACAGTGCAGCAATGCAAAATTGGCTGTAACCAGTGCTGAAGATTTCTCAGTCCTCAATCTCTGTGTTGTACCCTCATAGTTAAGCATCTGTGATAATAATAATTATTGAAATTGATAGCTTTTCTGTCGGGCCTTCCATTTGAGGATGTCTCAGGGTTTCACAGCTCTACAGAAGCAAGCCCTACAATTTGCCCTTGAGGAGCAGATGGCTTTTTTTCTATTATGGAGATGAGGAGCTGAAACACAGTTCAGAAGCGTGTCTTAGGATACCAAGCTGGTTTTCCAAAGTAACCTACTCTTTTGGGTGCTAGAATTCCATCAACTCTCGATAGCCTGAGGTGAAGTGAGTGCTTTGACCATTTTAAACTTGCGTGTCATGGAAAGGCTTGGAGAGAATCAGGAGTGAGAACTTGAATCAAGCAGCAATCCTCTCCTCAATAACTGATTTTTGGGTTTGGTTTTTGTTAATTTAACTATTTCTCTTGTGTACTAGCTCTGTGCTAGAGGAATAAACCTGATAGAATATGAGCACCTTCCAAATCTAACCTCTTTGGTTTATTGTTCTGTATGGAGATGCCTTCTGGGCTCAGGAAGGGAGCCTCTATGGCCAAGCCCTGGTTATTCTGATGATGCCTGGGCAGGTTGTGTGGTCTCTTCTGAGCCCCGTGGTGCTCAATCTGTGCTGCTGGAATAAACTGGCCTCCCATACTGTGCTGGCCACATTGCAACGTGCCTGCGGTGTGGAGGGATCGATGGAGGCCCTGTGAAGGAGCCACCTGAACCCCCCCGTGCAGGGGGAAGAGAGTAGGGAGGTTTTTCACTGGAGGGGAACCATTTATTGTTTACATTGGTAGACAGGAGGATTTAGGCAAGGATGAAGATCAGGTTTGGGCCAGCAAGGGGTGTCTCTGCGCGTACCTTTTGTTCGTAAGAAAAGCAGCAGCCGTCTGGGGGTCGCCCGGGCTCGTGCAGCCCCTGCACGTGAACGCTGACCCCGGGGCAGCTGGGCGAGCCTGGCCCTCTGCAACCACTTCAAATGCTGCTCCGCTCCAAGTCTGGTGGGAGCAGAATGTCTCCAGCTAGCTTCGAGCAGGGAGAAGGGGGAGAGCGTTTGCAGGGACTGTGAAATTTTGTCTGGTCAATTTTATTTCTGTGAGAAAAATAACTTTGAAATAATAAAGATATCAATGTCATCGGTGTGTTCTGAGACGACAGTGCTGCTCACTCCTGGCAGTCTGTGACGTGCTGTACGTCTCCTTTCGACGAGAGATCGCTCTTTTTAAGACTTCATTTTATTCTTTCAGCTTCACGAGTGTATTTCTGAACTTGAGTCATGTTATCTGGAAGATAACCAGAGAATGAAGTATGATTTATACTGCAGTTTGGTGAAATTGCTCTTATTAGAAGGAAAAATACATTTATTGAATGTGTTGAGGCTGGAATTAGCTCCTCGGTGATGATGATAAATGCTTGCAGTCCCGTAAACGTGCTGAACATTAAGTTGCTAAATTACTGTACCACTTTGAGATTGATTATCAAGTTTGGCCCTTTAAGCTTCATGACCCACACATATATCCTGAGGACTACTGACATTCTGAAGCTTCCTTAATGCTCTTTTTTTCCTAATTAAACTTTTTATTGAATTTTCTTACCCTTTTAATACTTGTTTTGATTCTCTTATGCGCAAATGACAAAAGCCTTGCACCAGCCATGTGATTCTCTATTTTAGAACAGTCCCACTTTGCAGGATTAGCCATTTTTAATGACTTTAATCTCCTTTTTGAAAGTGATTTTTCTCATTCTGCTACATTCCTTTGATTGCATTAATGTAGAATTATTATTCTAACCATCATTGCCAGACATGTCACACCACATCTAAAGTGTATCTTCCCCTTAAAATATTACTGTGGTAAAACACCTTAGAATTTCCTTCTCAGTTCATTATAGGTCTTCTCTTCAATTTAATATGGCAAGTTAAAATTAAGAGGGCTATTTTTCATTCCATAAAGAGATTAATGATAATGAGTTTCCTCTAATTTCTTCAGTTTAGGTCTATAGTAATTTAGTATCTTGTTTGTAAGGAAGTCCATGTAGGTTGTTCCCGGGGCTTAAAGTTTCCTAATTCTTTTTAAATTGTAGAAGTATGAGAAAGGAGTGCAATAAAAGGAATCCAGAAGTTAAACACCAGTTATCAGTGAAAAGTCTAAATCAAGCTAACAAAAGGAGACGGTCTTTGTTTTCAAATGTCTATGTAAATGCTCCCATTTTTTATTACAAACCCAGCTGTTCAATCTAAGAAATGTTAATGTTTTTGAATCCAAATTATATTAGCACAGCAGCCTCTTTGTGCATCACTCACAAAGTAATACCAGCTTTCTTTGATTTTGTTTTCTGAATAGCCCAGTATGTTTGAAGAGCAGCAGCTGGAGGGGAACTGGCCCTGTTTGAATGTTAGAGTGCGTTTTGAGGTGGATGGGTTTGTTTCAGGGGAAGAAGAGGCCTTCTGAAAGATCTGCTCAGTTTGCACGGTGGGCCAGCGTAACGGTTGGCGTGAGCACGCGCGGATGGAGTGGAGTTAAAGCAGTTGGCCCGGCCCGTGCTGCCACCGGGTTTGGCCCATTGCATCTACGCTTTCGAAGCTGAACAATGGAGCTTTATTCCGAGTTATCCCCGGTGCGTCCTTCCCCTGTGTGCCGCTGCCCAGCGCAAGGCACGAGCAGTCTGCCTGCGCAAGGCGAGGTCTTTAAAACGCAGAGGTTGTTCTAATAGTTCTGCAAAGTGGACATCTGAAACTATTTTTAATTGCCTCCAATAAGGCCGAGCAGTAAATAACAGAATGGTGGTGAGCTCTTTTCCCGTTGTTGTTGTTGTTTCGCTCCCCCCCGCCCCCGGCAGACAGCAGTAGCGGTAGCGAACGCAACATGTGCTGCCCTAGTTCAGGCCCAGCATCCCCCTCTTGCTCCCCTTTGTCTCCTTTCCCCTGGAGGAGCCCAGCTGGCGAGAGGAGGGAATTAGCCAGCCCTGAGCTACC